>JAQIWQ010000785.1:0-13866 GCA_034695825.1 Folsomia inoculata
TCGAACCATTGTTTTACGTTCTAAACTGAATTTAAAATATCTTTTATTCGAGACGAGAACAATCTCCAGAAAGTTTGATAAAGGAATCAACTGAACAAGTTGTATGCATTCATGTCTTGAAGTTTGCCTGCATTGTGCTTGAGAAACAAGCATCAAAGCCACCCAACCAACGCTATAAACAACGCCAACTATGTAGCAAACATCAACCAGTAGACAAACGACAAACATTATGGCGTGCCTATGCCTGGCACAAGCTTAGCTTTCACCCTATTTGAACAGGGTGCAAGATACGAAATCTATGATAAATGTTGAATCATTTCCATAGACTAAATATATAAATGTTACCCACAAATTTTATTGTCGGTTATCCGTGTTTGGATAAGCATGGTATTGTCACACATCATAGATAATCATTCCAGTAATTTTCGTTACAGATTAACGCATTATCGATCATAAATAAAGTCATTACCACTAGAGTTGGTCTTTGTCATTCATGCCAATTTCTAAATGAAACAATAATTTTTTATCAATGGAAAATACAAATATTGCGGATTTTTATACCAGCTAAATAATGAATATTTGCCAAATACATTAAATTAAAAAAATCATTCATTCGTCAAATGTCATTATAAATCAATCCCCACGCCCTCCCACCTTTCATTGTCCGCTCTGCTCCAAGATAATTCCCGGTAGAAGCTATATTTGGTTTGAAAATTTGAAAAAGCGATGCAAGCTTGCAGTTTAGAACAATCAAAACAAGATTCGGTTGGTTGCATGTAAAAAACAACGTCAAAAATTTATACAGAAACTGCTTTCTATTACATTCAACCATTTATCAATGTACATTTGGTATGAACAAAAATAGAAATGAGATAAAGTTATGCAATTTGAAAGTTGGAAATATATTAGATTAGAAGAATAACATTTGTAACTAAGAATAGAAATAGAAGTTGGAGTAACATAACATAAAATTGCGCAGAGCGAAGGGCGTGGTGCGGAACATAAAATTACACACTGGATATTCATACAAATGCTCATTTTTGCATACATCCAAACAAAGGCCCACTATGCATAAAGGCCCGATGATTTCATGGCCAGTTTGTTGCAAAACTGCATATAATACAAACCTCAGCAGTTTTGTACTCTCTATCTCACACTGTGAGTGTAATTCCGTAATATAATTGGATATAACTTAAATGTGAAATGTTATATTTCATTATGGAAATAGTTGAAAAATAATTCACATGTGATTATTTGTTAACATTTTCAAGTTAAAGCATGGAGATTGCAGTTGTGCAGGTCAAACTGGTATAAAAGGGCACAACCCTTAGGGCAAAGATTGGATGGTGGAGAATACTAAAGGGCATGCAAGAAATGATATAAATTTCCCAAGTGGAATATTTTTAGGAAAGGTGTTTTCATTTCATGCATTTCTTCCTCATACAAATATGCTATGCTCATCTTCAGTCTGGTTTTCTTACGCACACAATAATATTCCTACTGATACTGGGTCCCACATATTGCAATAATCAAATAAAATTTGGTGAAATTGTAAGTTTAACCAAACTTTAAAAGTTCAACGTTTTTAATGATCAACCGCTTTTAGTTTTTATAGTAAATTAAAGATTGGCGAAGAATAAAAAAGCTTAACACACCACCAAACCAACCAGGGATTATCTCAAAGCACTAAAAGAAAGTAAGAACAAATTATTTGCCTCGTAATCGTTATGAATTTTGTAGTTTTTGTATTTTGTCTGCCAGACTCTTTATGTATTCTCGACATATTCGAGCGTAAAAAAGAATGTCATTGTTCACTTTTTTATAAAAGTTAAAATTTCTCGTATCCGCTGTTGTCGCCATTACGACGGCCAGATACCCCTACTCTAGACAGACCATAAATTGGTAGCTTCCCTCCTTTGAAGGTTTGGACAAACATTTGGAAAATAAACGAATTCATTCATTCAGTCTTTATTCAATCCAGTCTGTACCGGAAATAGATGTAAAATGATCTAGTCTGCTGACCTGAATGACGATATGAAGGATGAGTAGAGTTTTACAATTAGTCCAATTTTGGGTCAAAGTCTACTGTATTTTTGTAACATATTATTTTATGTCGTTGCATAGGGAAGCCGTGTTAATTAGTGAGGCATTTTGAATCTGGGTCTGTAAACAATGATATTCGTTATGCACATTGTTGTACGATATCAATTATTATTAAACAAGGTTAGTAAAACGATGACTATGGTTTGTATTTACAGATGAGAAGAACGATAAACTCCCCACACCATAAGTAGATGAGCGCAGCGTTACCAGCACCCACACCCGCTTCATTCTTTCATTGTCCCGTCTACCCAAACTAATTTCAAGGAAAACCTTTATGGATAAACATAGTATGGAAATCCACTCCAACTTGCGGCCATTTAATTGTAAACAATGTGACATGACCTTCAAGCAGAATAGATGTTTGATTAGTCATATTAAACGGATGCACACAGTCAAAATCCTTGTCCCTTGTGAACTATGTGGGAAAATGCTTTCTAGCCTAGCCAACAAGGACAGGCATCTAAAATCAGTTCATCTCAAGGAAACACAATATCCCTGTCCCCACGAGGGGTGTAGAATTGCCGTCCCCAGTCCAGCTCACCTTAAAATCCACTTACAATCTCACCTACCACCAGATCAAAGACAAGTATTTCACTGCTTAGAAAGTGCTTGTGAGAAAAATTTCCTTACAGAGGTTGGAATGATGCAGCACTATCGCCTGACACATGAAAGGAAAGGTATAGTTATTATTGCCTATAACTTTATCAGAAGCATAGTGATAATACAATGTAACGACAAACATTGACAGCAATTGTTTGCTTATTTAAGGTTTGCACTGCCCACATTGCAACAGACTATTCGCTAAAAGATCTGGCCTCAAGGAACATATTCTGACCCATACTTTGGAAAAGAATTTTCCCTGTCCCCAGTGTGGTAAACTGTTTGCACGTAAATCAAGTATGACAGAGCATCTCAAGCATGTTCACGAAGATGAATCTAGAACAAGAATTTGGAACTGCTCAAAATGCTCAAAATCTTTCAAGACAAAGAGAAATGTTGGCCGTCATGAACGAACACACCCTGCTAAACAGGATCGACTACAATGGGAAATATTTCGATGCTACTTTTGTCACGATGGATTTGAGGCTTTCGAAGTCCTCAGGACTCACATGGGGAACCATACCAGAGAAAAACCATTTAAATGTCCCAAATGTCCTAAGAAATACTATAGAGGTTCTGATGTACAACTTCATATCGCTTCTCGCCATGTCAAAATGGAATTTAAGAAAGTTTGGAATTGTAATGAGTGCAATGCCATATTCAGGTCAAGACAAGGGATGGTTAGTCATGTTAAAATTAAACACAGGGGCATCCTTCGATACAAGTGCAACTTGTGTTCAAAACGGACGACATCAATGAGATGCCTTGAGGATCATATCCGTGTCCATCACACAAAAGAAATCCCCTTCAGTTGTGCCGTCCAGGGTTGCGAATATCAAGCAAAAACAAAATCAGCCCTCTACAACCATATGATTAGGGGGACAAACCATAATAACATGTGAAGATGCTACTTTATTCAACGTTGTACAATAATGAAGACCTACATTTGGGAACTCATACGAACGACATGCAATATTCCTCCTCCTCTGGTCAATTACATTTTAGAACTCCATTTCATGCAAAGTTTTAAATAACGTGTGCAAAAAAGTTACCCCAGAAACCTGCCAAAAATTAGTCTTCAATCTATCTTAAAAAAACATACAATTTTGTAGTTTAGAACAAGGGCTATCACATAGAGCAAGTAAATCATCGATACAAGTCTCGGTTTTCGGTTGTACAATAATGTCAAAAATTTACATAGATAAGAGTTCCATGCTTTGCATTAGATTCAATCATTTATCAATATGCAATTTCGGTTTAAGCTAATCAGAAATGCAATAAAGTTTTTCAATTAGAAGTATTAAATATATAAATGGTTTTAAAAGCTTTTTAAATCTATATTATTGAGTGAAATATTGAATAAATAAATCTGTGCTGTAAATATAGGCAAAGAAGTTGGAAAGGTTGTACATAGAATAGTACCAACTTTATCACTTGACATTCATATGAAATCTCGTTTTCTGCATGCATAAAACAAGGACCAAATCTAAACCATAAGACCCAATGATCTCATGTCCAGTTTCTTCCTGAACTCCATGTTATGCAAACCCCTCCAGTTGTATTCTATCCGACCCATTGTGAGTGGGAGGGATTCAGGATGTGATGGGATGTTAGGGTCCCTATTAACATTATAGAAATAGTTGAAATATATTGCACGAGTGATCTATTTGTGAACATTTTCAAGTTAAAGCATTACAAATATTAAAGCAGGGAGATTGCAGTTGTGCAGGTCAAACTGGTATAAAAGGGTACAACCCTCAGGGCAAAGATAGGATGGCGGAGGATACTAGAAGGCATGCAAGAAAGGATACAAATTTCCCAAGTGGAATATTTTTAGAAAAGGTCTTTTCATTTCATGCACTTCTGCCTCATTCAAATATGCTATGCTCATCTTCAGTCTGGTTTAGTTACGCATAGAATTGTATTCCTACTGACACTGGGTACCACATATTGCAATAATCAAATAAAATTTGGTGAAATTGTAAGTTTAACCAAACTTTAAAAGTTCAACGTTTTTAATGATCAACCTGTTTTAGTTTTTATAGTAAATTAAAGGTTGGCGAAGGATAAAAAAAGCTTGACATACCACCAAACCCACCATGGATTATCGCAAAGCACTAAAAGAAAGTAAGAAAAAATTATTTGCATTGTTATCGTTATGAATTTTGTAGCTTTTGTATTTTGTATTTTGTCTGCCAGGGACTTTATGTATTCCTGACACATTCGAGCGTAAAAAAGATTGTCATTGTTCATTTTTTTTATTACACCGTTGTTGTCGATATTACGACGGCCAGATAACCCTACTCTACACAGACTGTAAATTGGTAGCTTACTGTTTCCTTTGAAGGTTTGTACAAATAGTTGAAAAATAAACAAATTTATTCGTTCAGTCTTTATTCAATCCAGTCTGCAGCCGAGATAGATTTAAAATGCGCTAGTTTGCTGACCTGAATGCGGATATGAAGGATGAGTAGAGTTTACAATTAGTCCAATTTTGGGTCAAAGTCTATTGTATTTTTGTAACATATAGGGACGCCGTGTTAATTAGTGAGGCATTTTGAATCTGGGTCTGTAAATGGTTAAACAATGACATTCGCTATGCACATTGTTGTACGACATCAATTATTATTAAACAAGGTTTAGTAAAATATGGTTTAAGGTTTACTATGGTTTGTATTTTCAGATGAGAAGAATGATAAACTCCCCACATCATAAGTAGATGAGCGCATCGTTACCCACACCCACACCCACTCCATTCTTTCATTGTCCCGTCTACACAAACTAATTTCAAGGAAAACCTATTGGGCTAAACACAGTATGGAAATCCACTCCAACTTGCGGCCGTTTAATTGTAAACAATGTGACATGACGTTCAAGCAGAATAGATATTTGATCGGTCATATTAAACGGATGCACACAGTCAAAATCCTTGTCCCTTGTGAACTATGTGGGAAAATGTTTTCTAGCCTAGCCACCAAGGACAAGCATCTAAAATCAGTTCATCTAAAGGAAACACAATATCCCTGTCCCCACGAGGGGTGCAGAATTGCCGTCCCCAGTCCAGCTCACCTTAAAATCCACCTACAATCTCACCTACCACGAGATCAAAGACAAGTATTTCACTGCTTAGAAAAGGCTTGCGATAAACGTTTTTTTACACAAAATGGAATGATGAATCACCACCGCACAACCCATGAAAGGAAAGGTAAAACTACAATACTTTTGCTGTAGCAAGTTAATGAAAATGAAAAACCACAAGAATAATTATCTGTTTGTTTAAGGTTTGTACTGCCCACATTGCAACAAAGTAGTGGCTAAAGAATCTGACCTCAAGCGCCACATTGTGACCCATACTTTGGAAAGGAATTTTCCCTGTCCCCAGTGCGGGAAGCAATTTGCACGTAAATCAAATATGTTACGGCATGTCAAGAATGTTCACGAAAGTGAATCTACAACAAAAATTTGGAACCGCTCAAAATCCTTTCAGACCAGGTTTGGAGTTGGTCGCCATGAACGAACACATTTAAAGAAAGGAGATGCCCAAAAATGGAAAATATTTCGATGCTTCTTTTGCCCAAATTGGTTTCAATTTTTTTCAACCCTCAAGTCTCACATGGGAACCCACACCAGAGAAAAACCATTTAAATGCCCAAAGTGTTCAAAAAAATTCATCAGGGTTAGCGATATAAAACCTCATATCGCTTCTCGCCATGTCAAAATGGAATTTAGAAAACATTGGAATTGTGATGAGTGCAATGCCGTCTTCTGGTCAAAATATGTAATGGTCAGACATGTTGAAATTAAACACAGGGGCATCCTTCGATACCAGTGCAACTTGTGCTCCAAACGGAAATCATCAATGGAAAACCTGGAGAACCACATCCGTGTCCATCACACACAGGAAATGCCATTCCGCTGTTCAGTGAAAGGTTGTAAATATCGCGCACTAACGAGATCAGGCCTCCAAAACCACCTGAAGAAGGGGACATACCATAATAATTCATGAAGATGCTACGTTGTTCAAAATTGTACAATAATGAAGACCTATATTTGAGAACTCATACGAACGACATGCAATATTCCTCCTCCTCTGGCCAGTGAAATTGTAGAACTCCATTTCATGGAAAGTTTTAAATACCGTGTGCAGAAAAGTTACCCCAGAAACCTGCCAAAAATTATTCTTCAATCTGGAAAAAACATTCAATCTTGTAGTTTAGAAGAAGGGGTATCACATAGAACATGTACATTAATCATCAATACAAGTTTCGGTTTTCAGTTGTAAGTAATGTCACAAATTTACACATACGGGTTCCATGCTTTGCATTATATTCAATCATTTATCTATATATGTCCACGTTTGACATAAGAAAAATTAGAAATTCAATAAAGTTTAGCATAAATATTTAATTTGGAATAGAATAAATTGGAATGGTTATACATACAATTTTGCACAATTTGTCACTTGACTGACATTCATACGAAATCTCATTTTCTTCATGCATACAACAAAGGCCAACTCTAAACGACCCAATGATCTCACATTTTGTTGTTAAGCTTCATGTAATGCAAACCCCACCAGTTGCATTCTGTCCGACTCATAGTGAGTGGGACAGATCCAGTAATGTAATTGAATATGACCCATCAGTATGTAGTATGCTGTAGTGACTTGGATGCTAAGGACCCCATGTATTATAGCAATAGTTGAAAATATTGCACATGTGATTTATTTGTGAACATTTTCAAGTTAAAGCATTGAGAGTACCGTTGTGCTTGTGCAGGTTAAAGTTACATAAAAGTGCATGCAACCTTTAGGGTGGATGAATACATATACGATGGTGTTAGATGACACTAGAAGCCTTGCAAGAAAGGATATAAATTTAAACCCAACTTGGAATATTCTTAGAAAAGGTCTTTTCATGCCTTTCTCCCTCAACATTAACGATATCTATAGCATGCTATATGTTCAGTCTGGATTTGTTGTGCACACAATAATATTCATGGTGAAACTGTGTCAGATATTAGATTAACCAAATAAAATTTGGTGAAAATGTAAGTTTAATCAAACTTTATCAAAGCAGTTTCTCAACTTTTCCAATAATCAACTTTTTTGAATTTTTACAGTAAAATCAAGATTGGCGAAGAATAAAAGAAAAATTGACAACCCTCCGACCACGGGCACCAGGGATTTTGAATTTGGGTCATTTCAAACCACTAACAGAAAGTAAGAACAAATTATTTTCCTCACATTGTTATCAATTTTGTAACAGTGCATTAGTACTTTATCATTTAAAGTACTTATTTCCGTCTGTCCGAAACAAGATCGAGCCTGTGCAAAAAAACAAAATTTTTCCCAGGGTTTTTTTTAGAAAAAAAGGCTAAAATTTTCTAATCTCATTAAGGAGGCCATTGTCGCTATAGCGACGGATCTTTTAAAAACATCATGGTTCTCTACAACACACATCACCAACCGGTTGACTTGTCTTGTTTCATATTTTGCACAAAAATTTGCCAAATAAATTAACTAAACCCCAGTACTTAAAAAGCAGCGAAAACTGATATTCTTAGAATCTTGAATAAACGTCCAAAGACCTGGGGTCGATGGATTAGATAGGCGCATCATTTATAATCAAATCAAGTCTACATTCGAAATAGATTTAAATTGAGTTGACCTAAAATGAATGAGGATATAAAGAATGGGCAGAAATTTACATTTGGTCCAATTTGTACAATGGCTTCCAAGGTCAAGATTAACTGTAGTGCTGTAACATATTATTTTATGTAGACATTGTATCATATCAATTATACTTAAACAAGGTTTAGTAATATAAAATGAATTTTCCTTGATTGCTGACATGACTTTATGGTTTGAATTTTGAAGGATAAACTCGCCACAACATATCCAAGATGATGTGCCGAGCGTCACCCACACCCACGGCCAACCCCTCCTTTCCATGCCCCATCTGCTCTAAACAAATTTCAAGCGAAAGCCGCTTGGCTACGCACGTTAAAGAAATCCACTCCCACATGCGGTCATTTAGCTGTCAACAATGTGACATGAACTTCAAGCTGAAAAACACCTTAACACAACATGTTAAAAGCATCCACTCAAATCGAACATTAATCCCATGTGAACTATGTAGGAAAATGTTTGTTAGCCGAGTCACCAAGGACAAGCATCTAAAATCAGTTCATCTAAAGGAGACACAACACCCTTGCCCCCACGAGGGATGTCGGATTGCCGTCCTCCATCCACTCCATCTTAAACTCCACCTTCAATCTCACCTACCTCGAAATGAAAGAACAGTATTTTACTGCTTAGAAAGTGCTTGTGAGAAAAATTTCCTTACAGAATATGGAATGATGCGACACTATCGCCTGATACATGAAAGCAAAGGTATAGTTATTATTGCATATAATTTTATCAGAAGCGTAATGATAATACAATGTAACGACGAACATTGACAGCAATTGTTTGCTTATTTAAGGTTTGCACTGCCCACATTGCAACAGACTAGTGGCTACTGAATCTGACCTCATGCGTCACCTTCTGACCCATACTTTGGAAAAGAATTTTCCTTGTCCCCAGTGCGGGATGCAATTTACACGTAAATCAAGTATGCAAACGCATATCAAGTATGTTCACGGAGATGAATCTACAACAATAATTTGGAACTGCTCAAAATGCTCAAAATCTTTCAAGAGAAAAAAAGATGTTGCCCTTCATGAACGAACACATTTAGCCAAACAGGATCGCCTACAATGGAAAATATTTGCATGTTACTTCTGCCCAGCATCGTTTGAAGTTTTTTCAACCCTCAAGTCCCACATGGCGACCCACACCAGAGAAAAACCATTTAAATGCCCTAACTGCCCAAAAGAATTCATCCTCGGTTTGGACTTAAAACGCCATATCAACTTTCGTCATGTCAAAATGGAATTCAAGAAAGTTTGGAATTGTGATGAATGCAATGCCGTCTTCAGGTCAAGATATGGAATAGTCAGTCATGTTGAAATTAAACACAGGGGCATCCTTCGATACCAGTGCAATTTGTGTTCCAAACGGATGTCATCAAAGATAAACCTGGAAGACCACATCCGTGTCCATCATACAAAGGAATTCCCCTTCAGTTGTTCCGTCCAGGGTTGTGAATATCAAGCAAAAACGAAATCAGCCCTCCACAGACATATGATTAGGGGGACAAAGCATAATAAATCACGAAGATGCTACTTCTGTTCAAAGTTGTACAATAATGAAGACCAACATTTGAGAATTCATACGAAGGAAAAGGGAGATTCTTGTTCTTCTGGCCAGTTAAACTGTAGAACTACATTTCAATTAAGATCACATCCCAAGGTTGCTTTATTAATTACATTTAGCTTAGTGGTCAGAGTTGGCATTATTAATTGATTTTTGTTCTTATTTTCAAGATTCAGCATACCACAGCTACATCCGGGCTGTCAAGTGGTCGACATCCCTATCCGCTTGCTGGATGCCATGTGCGAATTGAGAGGTTGGCAATTAGTTCAACACAAGGACAAGGGACAGGGTGAGAGGACAAACACAAAATGGATACCACTGCACTAACGGCCATCGTTAACCAGTGGTTCTAACTACGTGTAAAAACCCTCAATTTTAATATTTATTGACTCTGCAACTCTATAATAATCTTATAAATATTTGGTAATTAGTGGTAGTATTGCACCTATAGTCGTATTTGATTGATTCATTTGGGTATTTAACTATCCTTTTGGGGTCGAAACTTTAGTTTAGCTTTGCTTGCGCGGACATAGTGTTACCGATTGAAGAACATGTATTATGCAATTTATCATGATGAAATAAAGACATCTAAACTAAATATTACACACAAAATGCATTGTCATTCGATATTATTGTCAGTATGTCTGCTTTTGGATAATCATGGTATTGCCATAAATTCTACGATAATCATACCAGTAATTTTCTTTACAGATTATTGCACTATAAAACAGAAATGAAGCGACTAGCACGCATTACCATTTTTATACCAATCGAACACTGAACATTTACCAAATAATGGGTTACATAAAAGTCATTCATCCATCAAAGGTACCCACGCCAAAATCAATACCCACGCCAAATCCCACCTGTCATTGTCAAGCTAATTTCCGGTAGAAGTTATATTTGGTTTGAAAATTTGAAAAAAGCGATGCAAGCTAGTAGTTTAGAACAATCAAAACAAGATTCGGTTGGTTGCATGTAAAAAACAATGTCAAAAATTTATTTAGATACTGCTTTGTATTTAGATTCAACCATTTATCAATGCACATTTGGTATGAAAAAATTAGAAATGAGATAAAGTTATGTAATTTGAAAGTTAGAAATATATTAGAATAGAAGAATAACATTTATAACTACGAATAGAAGTTACAGTAACATAACATAAAATTGCGTACAGCGAAGAGCGTAGTGCGAAACATAAAATGTTACACACTGGATATTCATACAAATGCTCATTTTTTGCATGCATACAACAAAGGCCAACTATGATTAAAATTAAAGGCCAGATGATCTCATGGCCAGTTTGTTGCAAAACTGCATGTAATACAAACCTCAGCAGTTTTGTACTCTCTATAACTCACACTGTGAGTGTAATTCCTTAATATAATTGGATATAACTTAAATGTGACATGTTATATTTCATTATGGACATAGTTAAAAATAATTCACATGTGATTATTTGTTAACATTTTCAAGTTAAAGCATGGAGATTTCAGTTGTGCAGGTCAAACTGGTATAAAAGGGTACAACCCTTAGGGGGATACCAAAGGGCATGCAAGAAAGGATATAAATTTAAATCCAAGTGGAATATTTTTAGAAAAGGTGTTTTTATTTCATGCATTTCTTCCTCATTCAAATATGCTATCCTCATCTTCAGTCTGGTTTTGTTGCGCACACAATAATATCCCTACTGACACTGGGTCCCACATATTGCAATAATCAAATAAAATTTGGTAAATTGTAAGTTTAACCAAACTTAGTGAGGCATTTTGAATCTGGGTCTGTAAATGGTTAAACAATGATTCGTCATGCCCATTGTTGTACGATATCAATTATTATTAAATAAGGTTAGTAAAACGATGGCTATGGTTTGTATTTTCAGATGAGGGGAATGATAAAGTCCTCACACCATAAGTGGATGAGCGCAGCGTTACCCGCACCCGCACCCACTCCATTCTTTCATTGTCCCGTCTACCCAAACTAATTTGAAGGAAACCCTATTTGGCTAAATACAGTATGGAAATCCACACCAACTTGCGGCCATTTAATTGTAAACAATGTGACATGACGTTCAAGCAGAATAGATATTTGATCGGTCATATTAAATGGATGCACACAGTCAAAATCCTTGTCCCTTGTGAACTATGTGGGAAAATGTTTTCTAGCCCAACCAACAAGAACAAGCATCTAAAATCAGTACACCTCAAGGAAACACAACACCCTTGTCCCCACGAGGGGTGCAGGATTGCCGTCCAAAATCCAGCTCAACTTAAAATCCACTTACAATCACACCTACAACGAGATCAAAGACAAATATTTCACTGCTTAGAAAAGGCTTGCGACAAACGTTTTCTTACACAAAGTGGAATGATGACTCACCACCGCACAACCCATGAAAGGAAAGGTATGTAAAATTACATGCTTTTTCTAGTAGCAAGTTAATGAAAATGAAAAACCACAACAATAATTACCTGTTTGTTTAAGGTTTGTACTGCCCACATTGCAACAAAGTAGTGGCTACTGAATCTGAACTCAAACGCCACACTCTGACCCATACTTTGGAAAACAATTTTCCCTGTCCCCAGTGCGGGAAGCAATTTACACGTAAATCAAGTATGCAAAGGCATATCAAGTATGTTCACGGAGATGAATCTACAACAAGAATTTGGAACTGCTCAAAATGCTCAAAATCTTTCAAGAGAAAGAAATATGTTGCCCTTCATGAACGAACACATTTAGCCAAACAGGATCGCCTACAATGGAAAATATTTGCATGTTACTTCTGCCCAGCATCGTTTGAATCTTTTTCAACCCTCAAGTTTCACATGGCGATCCACACCAGAGAGAAACCATTTAAATGCCCTAAGTGTCCAAAGAAATATATCCAGAGTTCCGAGATAAATGTCCATATCAACTCTCGTCATGTCAAAATGGAATTCAAGAAAGTTTGGAATTGTGATGAATGCAATTCCGTCTTCTGGTCTAAACATGGAATGCTTGGTCATGTTGAAATTAAACACAGGGGCATCCTTCGACACCAGTGCAACTTGTGTTCCAAACGGATGTCATCAAGGATAAACCTGGAAGACCACATTCGTGTGCATCACACAAAAGAATTCCCTTTCAGTTGTGCCGTCCAGGGTTGTAAATATCAAGCAAAAACGAAATCAGCCCTCCACAGCCATATGATTAAGGGGACAAACCATAATAAATCACGAAGATGCTACTTCTGTTCAAAGTTGTACAATAATGAAGACCAACATTTGAGAATTCATACAAAGGAAAAGGGAGATTCTTGTTCTTCTGACCAGTTAAATTGTAGAACTGCATTTCAATTAAGATCACATTCCAAGGTTGCTTTATTAAATACATTTAGCTTAGTGGTCAGAGGTGGCATTATTCATTGATTTTGGTTCTTATTTTCAAGATTCAGCATACCACAGCTACATCCGGGCTGTCAACTGGTGCACATTCCTATCCGCGTGCTGATTGCCATGTGCGAATTGTGCGGTTAGCAATTAGTTCAACAAAAGGAGAAGGGACAGGGTGAGAGGACAAACACAAAATGGATACCCCTGCACTACCGGCCATCGTTAACCGATGGTTCTAACTACGTGTGAAAACCCTCAACTTTAATATTTATTGACTCCGCAACTCTATAATAATCTTGTAAGTTAGTGGTAGTATTGCCCCGATAGTCATATTTGATTGAATGATTTAGGTATTTAACTATCTTTGAGGGGCCGAAACTTTATTTTAGCTTTACTTGCGTCGACATAGTGTTACCGATTGAAGAAAATTCATTATACAATTTATTATGATGAAATGATGTCAAGTATGTTCACGACGATGAATCTACGACAAGAATTTGGAACTGCTCAAAATGCTCAAAATCGTTTAAGACA
>JAQIWQ010000786.1:0-13865 GCA_034695825.1 Folsomia inoculata
CCCGCTAGCAGGCATTGAGGTGAGGAAATGATTTCGAATCCTTGTATCAGCACACAGAGCAGCAATTTTTCCTGACGCAGCATTTTAATGGCGCAAAGAAAATCTACACCTTGGCCTGGGTGTTTTCCGTACAATTTGATTGCTTTTAGCAGGAGGTTTGTATTCCTTTTGTATGGTGAATACACAATTTGGTATGTATTCTGATATGGCTTTGCCGATCGCAAATCAAAGTTTCGATATTGATAGCCATAAGTTGTCGCCCTGACTACTTGAAGTGCCCACTGAACAGCTTTGGCATTAAAAAGCTGACCTGGAATTTTGTCGCGAAGAAAAACGTAAATTATTCTACAAAACGCAACGCGAACTCTGCTTAAGTCAATCTCTCGACGAGGGTCTTTCAAAAAATCCTCAAAAACTTGACAATCTGCTCCCTTTTTGACACATGAGGGCGGTTGCACATCAAATAAGGTGACAGGTAAGTAGTTTTTGTGTTCAAGGTGGCTGGGTTTTAGTCCATTGTGAACAATGTACAAGTCACAATCCTGGACGCCTTCTAGTAATACATTTATGTTGGGGGTTTTGTCACTGCCATCCACCATCTCAGATACTGCGGCGGAAAATATAAAGATTGAAATAAAAATGATGTCACTGGTATACTTAATCAGGGATGACATGATGTATAATATGCCAGTTTGTTGGAACACAACCAATGTTGTACGTGATATTTATTGCTCTGATGATATTTATCGACTGATCTGACTTTTTCATCAATTACACCGTGTGTGATCCGTGAAGAAATCGGACACAAAAGGATATTGTATCCGGGTATTAATTTTACAGGTTTTCACCTTCCAACTACAGAAATTATTTGTTGCATAAGCCTGAATTTAAATGTTTCGATTTTCTGTGTTACGTCAGATTTAAATTCCATGTTTTAGTTTATGATATCAGAGACGGAATGGATGAAGTTCTAGCTGTTCTTAATGCATGGCATTAGGGTTGAGACTTTTGGCTCAAATGTGTGAAAAGGACAGAACTGTGAACGATTCTCCTTTATCAAAGTTTTGATTAGTGGAGTGTTTGCTGAAAGTGGACACACCCATTGCCCAAAACAACAAAATATCGTGTCAAGCCCAACATTTAGGAAAGGAGTATTCATAGCAGCTAAGAAGAATGTTAAAATATGTCTAAGCAGGTTGTGGACAGGTCTTGTCTGACTTTTACGATAAGCATTTCAATCAATCAAAACAATAAATAGAATCAATAAAAAGCTGCTCTGGCACATAACAGGATGACTGGGGTTCCATTATACTGTGTCGTGCACTGTACCTATGAATTATTTCTCTCCTTTCTTTCCTTTCTTCGTATTGAAATCACTCGTATCCTACCTACACACAATTTGGATAGAGTACAAGAGCTTACGGACTTAGAATCGGCCTCTAAACCTCCCCCATTCCTTTTCTTACATAGACCTTTAGAATTATAATGCTTTCCAGCACGGGATTCAATCCAACACACAATTCATTCCAACACAGTCCCATTGTCACGAAATTTAATTTATTACGTCATGCATGCCTCTGACTTAGAGGGTTATGAGTTTATGTTTGAACTTCGGATCATTGAAGAAAAACACATGAAAAGATAAGCGTACCAAAATAAACCAGAATTGCTTTACCGACAGTTTTCCTATTTACAAGCAGTTTAATTACCTTACATTGATAACTTGCTACAACTACTTATTAGTGGATCCCTTTTTGTCGTCCAATACATGATAACATAGCACAGAAAATAACTAAACAAATATCAAAACCAATTAAATAGAGGTTTTGTTCATGAATTGATTAATCGCAAGAATCATTTCATGGACAAGGAAGTGAACAGAAAAAGCAAGAAACGATGATAAGTAGTTAGCATCAGTCATACGATCCGTATGATTTCGATAGTTTGGCATCCTAACATATGAGCAGAATATTTGACATACGTGTTTGGCATACGACAGTTGGCGTGCGTTTCAGGTATGTCTTGCATGGTAAATTGCGAACAGCATACTGGCATACGTCAACCTCACAATTCGTTAAGATTCTCCAAAGCTCGGAATTCTCCAAATTCTCGCAATTCCCCGGTCTAAACGGTCTCCAAAATTTCGAAATTCCTCCAGACTTATTGAGGGACTGAATGAGTCGAAGAAGCCAACGAGTCGGAGTAGTATGCAATGTGCAACTATTTTTTATATGTTATCTTCGCGCCTTTCTTCTGCATTGGTTATCGAGCCGCAGTGATCTAATGGGGGAGTTTTGATAAGTCTCATAAACCTAGGTCATGAGTATGGCTTTTTCAGTGACTCTGTGAAATACTGAAAAATGAATATGTTGGATGAAACTGAAAATTTATTATTGATATCTTTTAAACTTATTTCAACGTTTAATATTTAACAAGTCCAAAGAATGAGACTATTAAATGTAGCGACTGTCTATAGTCCTTTAAGATATCGGAGAGACATACGTGTCCGCCTATGCTCTTTAATTACTCCCTGCTTGCTGAATAAAGGTTCTCACATTATCTCTAGTTGTTTTCCCCTCCGGTCCTCGATTGATTGAATCCCGCAACCACTTAGCAATGAATGAATCTTTGATCTCTTCCGATAAGGTCAGCTCTGTAATTGGCTGATGATACTTTTATGCAGCCTCTAAGTTAGACAACACTAATATTTAGGTTTTGGAACGAAGTTAAATATTATCAACTTAAATATCATACCTAGAACAAGTTTGGCACAAGAACTGTTTCCAAATTCAACTTTTCCAGTGGACCCATTTAATCGTGTCTTCAAAGCAAATGAGCGGTGGATGATAAATTTCAAGATGTTGTCGACTGAATGACGGTCGCGATGAATGAATGATGTTCGCGAAAGAATGACGGTCTGCGCAAAACAAGTGTCAGTGGGACACTTAGCGTCTGCATAAGAAATGAAAAATAATCACCTGTTGAATAAAAACTTCTTTCTTAGACAAAAGAGTATTTGCTGCAACAAATTCTTCCTGAGATTTTATGGGCCAAATATCAATGTGAAGGTCCCCTTGACTAGATTGGTTGCGGCACCGCGGGACAAGAGATTTCAGACCATTAACTTCTTTTTTAAGAGAATTTTCATTAGTTATGAAGGTCTCCCGAAATGCTGAATTAAAGTACATGAAATTACTGAAATTACTGAAAGTATACGGTGCTAAAATGAATTAGCCCTAAACTCATTGAGCAACGTAGTAATTCTCTCTTCTTGAATATTCAATGTAAAATCTTGACTGGTAGCAGCCGTGTCCACAAATTCACCCAAATCTGATATAGGTGGGGATGAACAGTTTCTTTGAATATTCAATGTAAAATCCTGACCGGTACCACCCGTGCAGACAAATTCGATCGAATCTGATATAGGTGGATGAACGGTTTCCTTGAAATACACGACAACCAATAAAAGAGATTATCGTGTTCAGTCGACGGTCTAACAATTATTTACCTGATTGATTATCAATACTGGACGCCGCAGATGATTGACTGCCGTTCTCAGATGCACTGCTATCAGGGTCAGAAAGTGATTTCAGTAGTTTTGCGGCTTTTGTATTGGCTCTTTCAAAATTGTCTGAAAGTAATAAAAGTTCCTATGTAAGTTACATGCAGTAACAACTGTTTAGAAATGAGATTATTGCTGTAAGGTTTGCTTACCGTAAGTTTTCTTAATATCCACCGCCCTGGTAGGCCAAAGTGGGACCGAAAATGGCTCGAAATCTTCCTGTAGTTGTCTCAATCCTTTTTGACGATTTATAGGAAATGGGCAAGGTGTCTGATCTTCAGACAACCATCGGGAAGGTACGACCTCCATTACTTTGTCGCTTGGAAAATATAGTACAGCAAACTTCTTCAGTTCAACTCTTTCCATCACGTATGTCGATCCGTTTATAAAAACAATGAGGTGGTGAAATAACAATTGAATTTGAACAAACCAGCTCTCGGTGTTGTAACGTTACTATTACTGCCAAAGAAAATTCGGTAAACAGGTATAGGTAAAAATTAAGCACTCACACAGTACTGAGCAATCACCGGTCATGTTGCGTACATTTTTCCATGCCTGATTTGCATTGATTTTCAATGCACTGCAAAGGTGGCCATGTTTGAATGCCACATAGATACTGGGGAGGCGTTTTAGATTTGTGTACGCAGAAGACAAGCACTGGATAGATAACCCAAGTATACCAAGTAGATCACGTTTGTTTCAACATCAAAACATTATCACTCTTTACTTGGTGCTACTCAGGTTATTGCTTTACGGCCTGTAGCCCTTGTAAGTTGTGTAGTCTTTATTTTTTATTAAAAATAAATTAAAGCTAACTAAGCAGTTGGACAGGACAAAGTTGTTCTTACAATGTTCCGGATGGGATGATTTCTTAATTCCGATCTTGAGACACATGCAG
This sequence comes from Folsomia inoculata, assembly GCA_034695825.1. NCBI lineage: Eukaryota > Metazoa > Arthropoda > Collembola > Entomobryomorpha > Isotomidae > Folsomia > Folsomia inoculata. The sequence continues at coordinate 4,461 of JAQIWQ010000786.1, forward strand.
TGGTTATTTTGAAGGTGTTCCCAAATAAGCAGCCTTTAACAATACACTTCTGGCAATTCCAATCTAGTCTACACGAGTTGCACACACCCAGCAAAATGAAAATGATGTTGAGTTTCATTTTGAGTTTTTATTTATCCAGAATTATGAAGAAAGGAAAGAAGGGAAGAGGAAGAAGTGAGATTGTGAGAAGTGGGGAGTTGGTTTGGTTCGAGGCTTGGCAATTAAGAGAACTTAAGATTATAGGAGTCACAAAAATCTGATACTTACGTGAATCACTTTGTTGACCGTAACATGCATGATATTTTTCATCATCGTCTGGCTGTCCTCATTGGTTGAATCTATCATTGTATTTTTCACCATCACTGTTTTCTTCTGCCTTATTTATAACTGAAATTGTTAGAACGTTTTTTATAGAGAAAATCGGACAGTTCCGCCCAAATGTATTAAATCAGAATTTATAACTGGTACTCGACTCATGTTAGCATTTGTTACAAAACTTGACAACTTTAATTTCTACGATTCACATGCAAAGTTGCAATGGAATCACTTTCACTATCACTTACCTCGTCATCGGCATCACCGATGTTGTTTTCAATTTCAGGTCGCCATCGTTCTTTATATGCTTCTTTAGCATAATTTTCGACGTCTTCAAAACCAATCACAGGTGGTGGATTTCGATCCCATTGCCAGTATACTTCGGGATACTCTATGATGTCGTCCAGAAATATGGGGTCGTTTTCAAAGCCTTCCTCTTCATCTAATATTTACAAAATGGATCTTTGTTGGAATCCAATTGTTATGTAACAAAATAAACTTACCTTGCATGAGGACTAAGTCATCCTCTGTCGCAACTTCTCTAAGAGACACTTCGCCAAAGGCCAAATTTGACCGTACGTCTAAGGTTCAGTTATGGTAGCCCAGAGTTGTGAGAATTTTTTTTCGATTTCCCATAACCAACATATATGAGAAGAACGAGGTCTCGTTCTATAAATTTATGTCGGAGAGAACCACCATTAAATTCAACTCCCATTATAAAATGTTTTATACTTTGTAGTTTGAAAAGTGCTGTTAGAAATGAACTGAACTGAAATAATGTTCATTTCCAAATTTTATAGGAGAAACTGGAATTAAAAGAATTTAAAGGTACTTAGTCAATACTTTTCTCACGGTTTCTCGAATTCTTAATATAAAACAGGTAGCATTTTTTAGGTTGCAATAAAATATGTTCACTTAAGTAAAGTGAAGTAAATCCATAAATAATGACTCCATAATTTTTCTTTTGTTGGATTGTTACATTTCACCAACATTATTTTCTAGCATAAAATGACGGTGAAAGTCCATATTTTAATTTATGACTTGACTATTTCGTGTACTCGTTTACGTATGATTTTGTTTGAACTTTAAAATGGAATGACTTGTTACAATATTTGCATCAGTGTTCGAAGACGTTGCTCTGAAGTATTCTTTATTACAAGTTTTCATATGCATGCAATAAACTTCATCTTAAAATAATGATTATGATTGAATTTGAAAAAAATAAATTTTACTGTCAGGCTTGAATTACGTGTCAAAAAGAATAAGAACAGATATGTTTTTTTGCAGGGAAGAACAGATATGTTTTTTTGTAATATATATTATCATCTTCAACATTTACATTCTCTTCATAATTTACATAACACTATAATTTGATTGAAGTATGCCAACAACACAATTATCATACAGTTCTTTTCGTCTTTTATCTGTATGGATTAGTACATGAGTTTAGCCTCGTCTTGTTCAACCTTTTCGATGTTGAGGGCCAATATGCGTTCGGACCCGGCTATTTCGATGTCGAGGTCAACCTCTCCCAACACTGCTTCAAATTCCTGTGCTTCTTTCACACCAAGGGTGAAAAACCTGGTCGTGGAGGCATACCCCTCCTCTGTGGTGGGTTTCCCAGCGAAGGTCACGACAGTATGGTCCCCGGGGATTTTATACCATAGCCTTCTTGGGGACAGGCCATCGCCTACGGACCTAATGATGGACGGCTGAGGCCTGTTCGATATGGCGTTGGTGGATTTTTCCCTCATGGGTTTTATATCCACCAACCACTCAGTACGTGGGGGACCTGCCCTCCCTGTTCTACGGACCCAATGGAAGGCTACGACAGTTATTCATTGTGTTCCATAATTAGGGTGTTATTCGTAAAATTGTTGATGTTCATTATGTTTTGTAATGTGTTTGTATGGGGGCTTCGGCTGTATCTTTTTGCAATAAAACTGAACTGAACTGAAACTAATATCATGCATTACAAATATGAAACGATGAACAAATGATGATGCCAAAGGAAATGAACGTTCTCCTCTTGTCGCACCCTCGCGCAGCGGAAATTGTGAGGAATTTTCTGCGATTAGAATGGAGGGTCAACAATCAGGATAAAACGCAAAGAAAAGGCAAAGGAAAGTCTATTTATACCTAGGAACCACTAAACTGTCCCATCGGCTCAAAAACTGCACATCCTGAGCTGCATTCCCCATCAAGTGGAGGAAGGAAACGACGGAACTGTATTTTCGGCGGCAGTTGTAAAAATATCGGTTGCTTATTTCCCTCAACTGCAGATTTATGATCACTCCTGAATTTGCTAAAGACAAAAGTTAAACTATTTTCATGATCAGAATTGACAGCGTTTGATAAGTTGACACGTATGTATCAATGTTCCACGATACTTGAATGGCACTTCTTTTCCCTTGCACCCAATGAAGCGTCCCGACACCAACGACGACAGCATGCCCTTCTTCTTGGTGAAATTCATATACTGGGATGCCAGCAGACCGTAACTCTCCCTTGGGCAATAAACAACTTGATCCAATTGGCAGAATCTGCAATAACCTTTTCATTGATGAGGTTTGCAAACCTTCCATTAAATGGAAGGTTTGCACCTAGATGGAACACAAATCCACTTGGAGGGAGCTCCTCCAAAATTAATGCTCACAAAGTGTAGGTTTTCCCAAACCCGAGGTGGAATGCAAAATAATATAATACAACTCAATTACCTCGTATTATGGATAATAATTTTAGCGTACATTGTGGATCCCTGTGAAAACCCCAATGACTTTCATATTGACATGAGGATTGTTGATACCGTCTAGGTTCTACCTAAGCTTTGACATCAAGTCGGATTTGGAGTTTGGTGAGATGAAGTCAGGTAAGGTGTTGATCCAATCGGTGAGGTAATTGTGTTTTAATTTGATGTTGGTTCCAAAATAGACGTCGTTGCAGATTATTTACAAAAACCCTTTATAAGAAATACATCTTTTTTTGTCAAGTTGAAGTAGCATTATTTCGTCTTTGCGAATAGAATCTAAATCCTGCTCCTAAACTTGTGGAGACAGATCAGAAAATATCTGAAAATGAAACGTAGGCATTGGTTTTATACTTTTTCTTTAAAATGTTTATAGACATATAGTGTGTCTGACACACCCCCGATTCCTGTGATGATGGGATCAAATCCAAGCCTCGATAGGCATTCCCACATAGATCCGCGATTTGAAAATCGCTAAGACTGTTAATCTGTATCTTTAGTTGATTTTAGTTGGTACTAAAGTTGACTATTTCACTGAAACGAAAAAGGGTCGAATAAAAATTAGTTGAAAATTATTATATTTTATTTCCAAAATAAATTATGTTAATTTCTATCTTTATCTGTGATTACTTAACGAAATATCTCAAAGAATGTAATGTCTGATGCCAAAGAAAACATGTTGTTATTAAATTGAATAAATTTCTTTTACGTGATGATGATAATGATGGAAATTATTAAATTGCTCAGAAGAGGTGCATCAACTTGTAATAATGTCAAATGTTACTAAATTATACGTGGCAGACACTTACCAAAGATGGGTAGTAATAATATAGGATGATAATGTAATACCTATAAGTGTTGTAATTTGGTTAAAATTGGTTGAAAACTGAGGGCGATTGGCTGAGAAGGATTGTACTAAAGATGTAAAATAATAATTGCAAAAAGTTTAATGTTGTTGAGGTGACGGAGTGTGTAATGTGTGTAAGTATGCCCAATTGAAGAGTACCCGTGTTTCATATCGAGTGGAATGTGGAATACGTTGGCATCAACGTTTTCATAACTTGGGCGTTCAAGCGTTCAGCCATTATAAGTTGGCCTCTCCATAAGTTGTCGTCCAGCGTTCAGCATTCCCATAAGTTGGCATCTCCATAAATTGGCGTTCAGCATCCCCATAAGTTGGCGTCCCACGTCGGCTTCAAAAATGTCGTCTAGCGCCAAACAATGTCATATTGCCCCAAAAATGTCGCCTGTTGTCAAAAATTGTAGTTATTGGTTGTACAGTTTATGCCATGGTATGGAATAATGGAAACTTGAAAGAACGTTTGAAGAAATATTTATGGTAAGAATATGATAGTTTTGATGTATGTTATGCTTTGCAAGTTTGACTGCAGGTTATGGAGAAATGCAGAAAACATTTAGGCTTGAATTAATGACTTTAAATCAACCGTGTCGGATTTTTCAATGTAAACATAGGGTAATTAATTTCTGGTGACTTAATCCTGATGTATTTATTTCTGACTACATCTCCGGTAGTAATGAATTTTAATGTCAAAGTCAAAGTGCTATTGCTTCTGTGAATGATGAGTAAGCTGTTAAATTAAACATGGTACAACGTATCTGATATTAAATAATAGTACAAATGTAAACGTCAAGTTCCTTGAAAAGATATAACCCTAAAGGAAGATTGTGATTGCTGCTTATGCGAAATTGAGTTCTGAAAGCGAATGTATAATTACATACGCTCAAACATTCGTTGGTTTTCAAATTCGAATCACCGAGTACGTAACAGACATTTCCCTATTCAGTCCATATGACACAGTCATCGTCCCCGAAATAATCCCCATCACAATTGAGTTCAATTTAAAAATGTGTTGAAAAGTTTTGGTTATGTTTGCTTGCGTTGTTGTTTGTGCTGTGGTTCAAATGTTGGGATTCTGAAGTAATGTAGGAAGGAAGGAGGTGCAAAAAAGTTTATAAGTTTGTATTTCCGGAAAAAGGAACTGGTGCATGGAAGACCTAGGAATGGATCATGGATGCAACGAAATCGTATGGGAAGACATTGACGACTGCAAACGCAACCATCTGTTAGTTGTCAAATTTGATTTGTGTTAGGAGTGAAAAAAAAATTGAAAAGTTATTTTACATAGGATTAACTTCGAACGTATAGGAAGGACCGAACTGTGAGTGGGGTGACGTTAAAGTTCAGAAACTTTGAATTTCAGAAACAAGATAAAAAGGTTCCAGGTGAAAATAAGGCCCTTCGTTCTCAGGCAGGCAAATTTATGGACAATGGTTGAATGTAATAATAATAATATTGGTATCACATTAATAATTTGAAATATTTTTTGTTGTTCGAACGACAGATGGCCTAGCAGCAAATTTATATGGCTGAACTTGAGAAGGAATCACAAAGTTGTACAAGCGAAGATAAATTTAAGGAGTGTGAAAGCAAGGTAATTCTGCATCAACTTGCACTTTGTTTAAAAAGTGGTAATGTTGTTTGGCTGAAGGTTTCATCTCTGAACTGAAGCTAGAAATGGACGTCAAAAATTCCACGAGCAAATTCCTAAGCTTTGGTTGGTGATATGTTAAATGTTGGCAAAGAATTGTGCCATTCGAAATTGATGATATCCGTCCCGTTTAGAAACGCTGCCGTAGAATTATCGTAAAACTAAGCCTCTGAAATACATGACACGGATTATCTTCAATGTGTGGTGGAATGATGTGCAATACGTGGCCTTCAACGCTCGTTACAGGGCAGTGAAATGGTGACATAAAGACACTATCCCATGCCCTCCACTTCCATCTTACAATCACAAGGAATCTTAAACGCCAAAACACATCAACAAAGTAACCGATTATTTAGACAAAAAATCTTCAGCTACCTGATTGAAATTGCCCCGACGTCATGAGTTGATATGTAGTTCCTCACAAGCAGGGTTTTGGCATTGGTGATCCCCAATTGTCCTTTAGATAGTTGGGTAATCCTCATATCCGAAGACTGCTCACATTGAAATATACAGAACTGCAAAGAAGAGGATTAAATTCTGTATAACGGTTTTAGTTTAACTTTTCATTCTCCCCGATATTAATGAGAAAAAACACCTTATTGATTTCCTCTGCATTGACGTTTGTGGCACAGCTTTGATACACTTAGCGAATTTCGAATGATGCTGCTCGTATTCTGGTAGGTAACAGAGACTGCCGAAATGTACTTCGCATTTTTTCATCATCATTGTTGTTATGGGAACAATGTAAAAATCCTTGGGTGTGTGAACTTTTGCGAAGTAATTTGTAGGAGTGCTCAAAATACATTGTTGTACCCCCAACCCCAACTGAAATGGAATATGATTGACATCGTAAATGTTGTAGGTTTTGTTGTTTCGTCTGAGTGGAATATGAATGGTAACTTGCAAGGAGTCGTCGGAGGATTTTTTGTAATTTTTACTTCAAGCAGGAAAAATGATTCACTGACTTGTGTGTAAACGGAACATGTTGCGGGTACGGCAAATGTGATTGACGCTCAGTGGGATTCTTTATAGCCAGATGCAGCGTGAATTTGTAAATAATCGGACGAAAGAATTCCGCTCTGAGTTGAAGGCATAGATAATAAATCTAGTATACTACTGTAGACTTCATCAGTACTGGGTATTTGAATTCTTCCATGTTATTTTGTCGTCGTCTCTATTTCCTGGAGGTGGGACGTGCTTTTATTGTACGGTTGGAGTTTTTGGACTGGGTTGAGTTTACTCTAGGTTTGGTTTGAACACCTTCCGTAATTGGTTTGACGCGTGCTCGTCCCTTTTGAGTGACGGGTACATTAGTTTTGGTAATCCCCCCTTTCCTTTCTGTTGGACAGAAACTGTATTTTTATAGTTTTCAAGCCCTCCTTTTCCTTTTTGTTGAGTTGATGCAGCGTTCTTAGTGGAGGCGATTCTCCCTTTTCCTTTCTACTGACCGTATGCTACCTTTCTTGCCTTGACCAATGATCCCTTTCCTTTTTGTTGAGTTGAAATTGTCTTTTTCACGTTTCCATTCCCGTTTAATCTACTCCCTGTTTCTTTCTTACCCAGCAAGGTTTTGAGACTTTGCACGTTTCACAGTAACTGTATTAATTTTTTGATTTCTGCTTTTTGATGATTTAATTATTAACTCTATTTTTTGAATTTATTGCACTGGACTTGGATCCACTCCCGAACAACTTTACGGCTTTCACAAGATTGCTCTTAATTTTCCGTCCTTTCTAGTTCAATCTGGAGTAAATCTATCACAGTAATGATCCATAAAAAAGACGACAAACTCAACCCCAATAACTATAGACCAATTGCACTCCTATCTACCATCCTCAAACTTTTCACTTATATACTCAACCAACGACTCACCGAATGGGCCATCAGAACGAACACACTCCCAGAAGCCTTAGGCGAATTCCGGGAAAGTCGCGGCTGTGATGACCAAATCTTCATATTGAATCATGCAATCACTAGGGGCACTAGAAACTAAGGAAAAATGTCTGCATATTTTTTCGACTTTGTCCGTGCTTTCCCATCAGTCCCACACAACAAACTCTGAAGCAAACTAAACGATATCGGAGTCCCACTCTCAGCTAAGTTCATTAGAGTACTCCGTCAAATCTTCGAAAAGTCCTCCACCCAAATCCGACTGCAAGAAAGACTACACCGACCCCATCCAAATTACAGAGGGCCTGGCCCAGGGATGTATCCTCAAACCATTACTATTCTCGTTGTACACATGAGACATCGAAGAAAAACTGCAGAAACTACAAGCTTCCGGAATCGATATCTCCCTCCACACTGCCCTGCACATTTTACTATACGCTGATGATAATCACCAGCCAATTTTGCTTCTTTTCTGAACTCAAATAGTTTTTCAAAAATAGATTTTAGTCATTGTTTTTGAGAGTATTTGAGCCCTCTTGTAATAGGTCCCGTTATTTTTAATCTGTTGCATTCTGAGCACATAGCATGCCTATATTCACCTGTAACATGATCATGATCTCGGGATTTTGTGGTATCCTTGAAACTTTTTTTTCACTAATTATATTCAGCAGCCAAAAGAAATGAGACTTGGTTAGAATGGGTCATATAAATCGGTTTGCTGGTTGTTCTTATCAATAGCTCAATTTGAGTTCCATCTCAACTGCGAAGCGAACAAGTCGCATCTAGTTTGAGCTGTGCTCATTGTCACCCGTCACTCATTCGTATATAATTACATTAAGTTATAACTCGGGAAAACGAGACAGTCCAAAGTAATAAACTGACCAAGTGAAGTGAGAAAAGTGAGACAGATCTAATTAACCAACGACCACAGAGAACCGTTAATTAGTTACGCGTAGGGTGCATCCAAATTATTCAGGACTGTTAAAATGGAGATGACTGATAACTCCCTACTGGGAAACTCTGACTTTGTTAATTTTGTTAACGATATTATTTCTCAAACACACAAGTTCTATAATTCTGTGTGCAAAAAACAGGAAGCTCTTATTTACTCATTATTGCAAAATGACATTCAGTTGTTTAAATTGGAATTGGGAACATGCCAAACTAGGCTAATTGGATGTGAATTACAAATTAAAAAGCAATCGGAACAAATATCAAAGAAAAGTGAACGTGTTGCTGATCAGTATCAAGATTTCAACCACACAAAACATGAGAAAATTCTTAAAATTGCATCCAGAAATATCACGATTCATGGAGTGCAGCCACAAACCGACTGCAATGAATTTGTCCACGACCTATTCAGCTTCATGAAAGTCAACGTCACGCCAACCCTGGTAAAGTCACTTGAAAACAACGCGATTCTGGTGGGGTTTAAATCCCAACTTGATAAAAGCAAGATTTTTCGTCACTGTCACCTACTACGAAATTACCCCAAAAAGTTATCAATTCGTGATGAACATCCCATAAAAGGAAGTACGTCAAGTCATCCAAGGATCATAGAGAAAAAGCCATTTGTTACTTCACGACGAGCAGCCCACAACACGAAGGAGAAGGTTGAAGATAAAAGTCACAATTTAAGCATAGATGAAAGTACAGATACAGAGGAAAGCAGTACATGTAGCAATGGCAGCCATGAACGTGGAGATGTGGAATTCTTCTGTGAGGAGGATATCGTTCAAGATGAAATAAATGACCTCATTAGTCAACTGGAACTGTGGGAAGGAGATGACGAAGCAATTCGTAATTTAATGTGTTATATTAACGAGGAAAGATATGAGTTTATAAAACAAAGAGAATGTTATTGTAATTGTAGCCTAGATGGTGATAAGGCAATGGTGTTACTTAAGAAGTTGAACGTGAATGATGAAAAAATTGAGTCATTTG
>JAQIWQ010000787.1:0-13861 GCA_034695825.1 Folsomia inoculata
AAGAAGTGTCAATTTTGGTTATGTAGTAAGTAAATGTGATTACGAAGGATACCTCCGGAACAAAAAGAGCTGGTCTTGGACCAGTGGCATTGCGAATAGCTGTAAGAATATCCAATTTGCTAAGTCCACTGATGGGATCAATAGTCAGCAATGTTGCTCCAAACGTTTCGTGAAAAATGTAACAAATCCTAGCACCCCCACACAACTCTGTCGTCTCAATGTTCCTAGCGGTTCCATTAATTGTACAATTATATGCTGATGCAAATTTCGTTATAATTTGCAGCAGTGTTTGAGATTTATCCCGAACATCTTCTCCATAAGACTGAAGCATTGTTTGGAATTGAGATATCATCACATTTACACGAGTCTGAAATATAAAACCACCACAAAATGAAGTAAACAGAACCGCAAAACTACACTCCTAGCCTACGTACCTTAAGTTCTGGCAAACAATCGCGAATATGATGCATCAACAACCGATTAAGCGTCTTTGCCAAGTACGGCGTCCCATTCCTTGCCGCCAACGTTGGATACTTTCGTTGTAAAAAGGCAGCTTCATCCTTAACAGCCTCCTCAATCGCCTTATTATTCTGTATATCCAACTGAGATCGATTCACAACTCCAAGTATCCCAAGTTTGACCGGAACAACCCTCCCACAAAGTACATCCACCGCATCCGTTCCGGCATCCATCAAATCCAATTTAGTAATAACAGCCAGTGTTCTCCTTCCTTCTGGATCTACCTCCTTTGCCAATTTTAAACTCTCTGATGTAGCCATATCATTATTTGCTGGAGACACTGCAAGGATGATACAGTTGGGATTCTTAATATAGTTTAAAATCAACTCATTGATTTGTGCTTCAATATCTTCTGGTTGATCCCCAGCTGGTACTTTGACAATTCCAGGTAAATCCACAACAGTAAGATTTACAACTTTTGTAGAGTAAACCTTTAAATTTATAGGTTCTGGTGTGATTCCTTTATTACTCCCAGCCTTCCGATCAGTCTCCCGTTCAATTTCTTCACGAACTTGGTCGAAATCGGTGAAAACCTTATCTGGTTTATGTAAGAACTTGACCCATTCTTCCACTTCAAGTGTTCCTATTCAATTCAACAAAACTCTTGTATATTTTTATGATAACATTAACACATAAATTAAAAACAAACCATCTCGAGCACTTCTATATTCACCATCGGGTATTGGGCTATAAATTAATTGCAAAACGGTCGGAGCTCGGGTCACAGTTCCTGTCCCTCTTGGAAGAAATGAACGACCCACCAATGATTCTAGAACCGAACTTTTACCAGAACTCTGAAACATACAAAACATGTAATAAATTCTACTTTCCCCTTCCATACTTTTTTCCACTTCTTTTAATAGCCTTATGATGATAAGGATCTTATCCAGGATAAATTATCCTTTCCTTACCTGTGTCCCAACCACAACAATCTGAGGTAACTGAATAGATTCTGATCCAATCGTGTTGAAAACATCTTGAAGTTTATTTATTATTGGAATTAATGCTTCCATTTCAAACTATTAATTTTTTTACTAGACTAATTTATTATATTTTCTTGCACGGCAAGTGGGCTAGATTATTTATTTTGTAAAACTAAAGTAAGCCATAAATTCAATTAATATACTGCAAATTTTTATATTTTTGATAAAGACTAGAAAATTCAAGGAAACGGAGGTTTTTTTTACAAAGTTGAACCTAGCCCAAAAGCCACAATGCAATCTCACTCAACTCACCCAAATAGAAAACGAATGACGGAAAAGTCTGCTTTCTTGCCATTTTCTAAGTTTGCCCCAAAGTGAACATTCCTATGCAAAATTCCATAGTCCTTCTGTCTCATTCATTGTCAGTCCAGTGCAGTCAGTCTCACCTCATGACCGTCGGCTTCACTTCAGTCCAGTAGGTCCACCCACAAACATTCAACATTTTCTATAATAATTAGCAAAAACCTAAAGGATTCCCATTTCCGAAAGAGGAAATTCAGTCAAGTAGGTACTCACTCACTCATTTTAAAGTTGTGTTGTTCAAGTATTTGGTGTTTAGTCATGTTAAAATGGTGCATTTTTAAATTTTTTAGATTATTTGTTGCCCCAGTCCTGATCCACGTCACACCCACCCATCATGGCACTCCCTTCCTCCCGTCGTCCTGAAATGGTTGAAGAAGAGCTAAAAGTTGACTTGGGGAAGCCAAAAAAGTTGAAGCTGAACCGGAATCAAGTATTTATGGACATGATGATTGAATGGTATAAATTTTTGTCAAATCCACAACGCAATAAATTGACGGGAAAGAAACTAAAAAAGAAGGCTGTGCAGATTCTTTATGAATTGAATTACAACTATGATAACCTTCCAAAGGATTGGGTGGCGAAACTTGCTGCTGCTACGGGTATGAAATTGTATGCAAGGAAGAAGAAGGATAAAGAAATCACTTTTTTGGAGGATGTTTCTGTGAGATTTAGTTTTTTATATTTTTAGCGACATATTTTAGGATATTTTTATATAAAAATGTTTAATCAACCCTTTACTTTAGGTGGTTAGCCGATTATCCGTACCTGGAAGTTCAACAAGTGGCAGTGGACAAGGGACTTTGGACGCCAAGGCCAAGACCAAGACAAATGATACGAAGAAGGATAAGACTGAGGGGGGCAAGGAGTTTATTGATTTGACACAAGAACCACCCCCACCCGAATGGTTGGAGGCGTACATTAATGGCGTTCATCTACGAAGGGAATTGACCATATTCAGTGGACAGGATAAAACTATTGCGTTTTATGATTATGATCCCCGTTACAAGGTATGTGACATTCATGCTAATGGATGGTGATGAGATGGAGATGTCTGTAGTATAGTAGAAGCTTTTAACGTGTTTGTTTTATTTATTCATTCATAGGACATGGACATTGGGGGAGTTAATCAGCTTCAGTACCGAGTTCATGATGCCAACTCTTTCCGTTGGTTTGTTGATAGTCTGCCTGAGAATGCGATGGGGAAGAAAAAGGAAGATGTAGATGTGTAAGAAGTTGTATTATGTAAGTTATATTTGGACCGGTCTTGAGTTTGTTCTCGCTATTCATCGGACAAGATTCGGTCCTCCGCCCATCGTTTACAACTTCTCTACTTAAATATATGTACTAGGTTGATATAGGATTTGTATTAAGACAAGATTTGGAGTTTTATTCAGTTCTTGTGTCGGCAGTGTTGCTGCAAGTTCTGTTCTGTTCTCTTGTGCATTTGTGCGCATAAAGTTTATTGTTGATAAAGAAATTTTGAAAGCTTTTTTGGACTGTTTATTGGCAATTAATTGTACTATAGCTTACTTCATATAAATACAGAGTCCAGAGCTGAATAGCTGGAATAGTTAATCACCTATTTAACTGTAGAGCCGGTTTAAATTCAAGATGTCAGGTAAGATTTAAAGATTACATGTGGGTGAGGTGTCGCTGTCATGTAAGATATGTTCTGTAAGGAAATGTAGAGCAGTATTCATTCACTCAGACGCAATCTTCATGAGGAAAATAATATCAGAATGATGCACTTTGTTAAAATACCGGAATGCAAAATGCAATGCATGTTGTACCGTTTTACACTACATACATTCGTACCACGCAGTGCCAGACTAGAACTGCCACTGCACTGTGCATTGTCATTATCATACCATACATTTCTTTAAATTCCGAAATGTAAAACCACATTTTACAAAGCATTTCACGTATTTTACAAACTGGCTCTGGCTCTGCTGGTCTGGTCTAGGTTAAGATTATCGCATTTTATCATATTGGTTTTATCGTATTTTACTTTAAAATGGTTGAAATTGGAAGCCTTCGTCTTGGCCGACGATTACACCAACGCCAACTGCATCCATATTCATTCAATCTTTCTTTACTCTTGCTGTACAATACATTATGGTCCATCAAGCGTGGCACGGCTGGTTTCGTTTCGTTACATACGGATTACGGATGCTTTAAAAATAAATTCATGAATGCGATGCAGATTTCACCCAAATACGTTTTAAACTACCGTCGGAACCTCTGTGTACGTGTATTCATACTTGTATGCATATTTACAGACGAGGAAGCATGGGTGACACTAGCGACCAACGATTCCTACGCCTTAGGTGCCCTTGTAGTATCAAGATCTCTAAAACGTGTGAATACAACCCGGAAATTGGTTGTAATGATAACGCCTGGAGTTTCTGGCCCAATGAGGTAATAATGATTGTATACGTCTTTGCAATATATTGCGCAGGACATGTATGATTCAACGTAAAAGTCAACCTATTAATAAATTCCAACAGAAATGCTTTATCAAGTGAATTTAACACGGTTTATGATGTGAACGTCCTCGACTCGCAAGACGCTGCAAACTTGGCGTTGCTTACAAGACCCGAACTGGGCATTACATTCACTAAACTACACTGCTGGAAACTTGTACAGTTTTCAAAATGTGTATTTTTGGATGCAGACACATTGGTAAGCAAGTTTAACCGACAAACATCCATTACTCCTTACTTATGTGCTTATGTACTACTCCTTCTTTTATTGAATACTTGAAAGTTCTGCATGCTTATTTTTAACGTTTTCTTAACATGATTGCATCGAATCGTATCGCAGATCCAATCACAGACACACATCAACCGAAAACCGAACCCTTCCTTGGTTGCGTTTGGCATGCATTTTACTATCTAGGTTAAAATATTTGACATGTAAAAGTGTCACTGACATTAAGAAATTGATTGCAACATTTTCAGATACTGCAAAATTGTGATGAGCTATTTGAACGTGAAGAGTTTTCTGCCGCACCTGATGTGGGGTGGCCAGATTGCTTCAATTCAGGTATCAGGCTGATATTTAAAACCTTTTACTTCTGCTTTGATCTGGGTCAAACAATTATTATGAAAAGCTTACAATAAAAGAAAATGTCTGAATGTCTTTGTCAAGCAATGTCATTTCATTTCAGGAGTATTCGTATTCAAACCGTCCAATGATACTTTCGATAAGCTTTTGGCGTTTGCGGTAGCCAGGGGGTCGTTTGATGGTATGTACTATGTATGCAATGTAGCATAATGTGTGTTTTTCTTGTTGAATGATTGATGATGATATTATGTTATCACGTGGATGGATAATGTTTATGAATGAATGACTGAGACTGACGGGATTATGGTGATGATTATGAATGTTTTATTTAATGTCGGCAGGCGGAGATCAAGGACTTCTCAACTTGTATTTTAATGACTGGTCCGTAACAGATATTGGTCGACACCTCCCATTCATTTATAATATGGTAGCGTCTGCTACGTACTCTTATCTACCTGCGTTTAAAGTGTAAGTCTAGCATGGATTGATAGATTGATTGATTTAACCTAGTATTGATACTATGTGACCTGTGACCTTGTTGTCTACTGTACTATGTCATGTCTACTCTAGCTTTTCCCAACCTAATTCACAACATAGCGTCATCACAATATATTTTACTTCCTGGTTCTGATGTTTAGGTTCGGGCCAAATGTTAAAATAGTGCATTTCATAGGGCCTGAAAAGCCATGGTTGATGTATTTTGACAGTTCCACTGGATCTGTTAGACCACCCTATGGTCAAGAACATTTGCATGTGAGTTGAAATGCATATTTATTTTTGTTTTATGCGATATGATTAAAGTGTGATTGAATATTTGAATTGCATAGGACTTGCTACAATCTTGGTGGGACATTTTCCGTTCTGATGTTCACAGTAAATTATCACCTGATATGGTAAGAGTTATGAAAATTTCTATCACATTATTCTTATCTGCATGCAATAATTGTAATTACCACACCACCCTTGTTCTAAAGTTCTAATATCTTTATTGGAGTTGGTTTTACTTTTAAAATGACCGTATGTGTTTTGTGTGATTAACTTACTTAAACGCTGCGTGCTGTTTAATTGGACCTTAAGGGTGGAGAAGGGCACGGTCACACGTCGGCTACGTTGGCTGAACAGGTACAAGATTCCTTCTCGCACATTTACATCTCAAATACCACCACTGACGCTTCTTCAGAATCTTCGTTCAGTTCACATTTCCATTATCATCACCATGAACCACCCCCACCCCAACCCCCACCTGCTCACAACCCTAACCCTACCACGCACATGCAACCCCAATCTGAATCTCAGTTTCACTGGGCAAGTGTGGCAATTGAAAGGTCGAAACCTGAATACTTGACGACTCCGATACCGTCACCCCCACATTCTCCTACGCCTCCGCCAACCAGTAGTTATCAGCCTTCAGACTCATGCCAAAGTCAAGAATCTGAATCTGCGTCTTTCAACGAACATGGGCAAACTTCCAGTGATTCATGCGTTCAAGCTGATTTGCACGCGTCTGAATCTGAATCGCAGTCTGTGCTTAGTGATGAACAGAGTCAGGGTCAGATTCATAGCGAAGGGTCTGTAAGTTCTGAAAAATGACATGAAAAAGCAAACTGCTTTCAAAATGCGAAAATGGCAATGCTAAAGGGATTCAACTTTATATTTTTTACCCTGATGATGATAACAGACAGTTATCGAAAGCTTGGACAATAAATTCTAGTCTTTTGCTCCTACATCATTCCTTATCGACCGTTATTCCATGATTATTTATATTTGAAATTGACCTGTTCTGAAAAATCATGAGAATTTAACGCAAGCCGTGCCAAAGCACAATTAAGAATGTGTACAAAAATGCTAACATAACATAACAAAAGCTTTAAACATTTACCATGCAATTTGTATAATATTTGCCACCGCTTGGGTGCATAACTATTTAAACTGCTAGTATCGAAATGAAAGGTGTTTAAATTATAATCTGTATTGACAATGTTTCAGGCTGGGCTTGCCGGAGCATTTGCGAAAATGTCATTGGAGGGGTCCAAGTCGGAACAGCAGATAGAATTTGAGGAGCAAATGCGGAAACATGGTTTGTAATTCTCTTAAAAGCACTATGTACTTCACAACCATTCATCCTGATTTTGTTTTCTTTAACACAGCATGGGAATCTGGGCATATCGATTATTTGGGAAAGGACAGTTTCGACAATATTATGAAGAAGATTCATGCGTCCATTGCCCAGACTTCCGCTCCGACTGTGACGCCACCAACTGAAAGTAGGTTTCATTGTTGTCTCAATTATTTTGCGAAATACTTGATTTGTATTATTTTCCCAACAGCGGCACCTGAGCCGACAACTGCTACCAGCCAGCCGGAAACTGCACCCACACCACAACCCATACCGCAAACTGAAGCTGTACCCACACCGCAACCAGAAACTACGCCCATAACACAAACTGAAGCTGCACCCATACCGAAAACTGAAGCTGTTCCCACACCACCAACTGAAGCTGTACCCACACCGAAAACTGAAACTGTACCCACACCGAAAACTGAAACTGCGCCCATACCACCAACTGAAGCTGTACCCACACAGCAACCAGAAGCTACGCCCATACCGCAAACTGAAGCTGCACCCATACCGCCTCCTGAAACTGCGGCCAAACCACCAACTGAAGCTATACCCATACCGAAAACTGAAACTGTGTCCATACCACCAACTGAAGCTGTACCCACACCACAACCAGAAGCTACGCCCAAACCGCAAACTGAAACCGCGCCCATACCACCAACTGAAGCTGAGCCCAGTACAGAGCAGCTAGATGATGATGCCCGTCTAGCCGAAGAGAGACTGGTTATAGAAAAAAAACTTGCGGAACAGAAACGAATCGCAGAACAAAAATTGATTGAAGAAAAACAGGCCGCCGAAGCGCGCGCAGCTGCCGCTGCCGCTAATGCTCAGCAGGTTGCAACTTCGGCCGAAGCTTCTGCATCGGAAGCAGCCGCACCTCCTCCAAAACCAGTTGCTCCGCCAAGACGCCAATCCAAAGGTAAATGAGCAAAGATCAAGCGGTGAATGAATTACGTAACATTTGCCATAGCTCAAGCTCATCTATCTCTGCGAACTTCCCTAAAAAATCAATCAGTTAATAATATATCAATATCGTCATGAATATCCTCTTCTATGTTCCATTACATCCCCTCTTCATATGTCAACGAGCTTTGAAGTTCCTTTGAGTCTTATCGATCAATCGAGGGATAATGTGGTGATGATTCATTCAATCAATTCATGACACTTGTCAACCAAGTTTACACATAATTAAGTTTTGCTGGTACCGTTTTACTTACCGGTATCAGCAATGTGAGTTCTAATGTTACATTTTTTAATGATCCTAATTGTTTTCCAATTTGCATGCTTTTCTAATCATCTCCTCTGCTGACGCTGGGAATTTATTACTAACCCTTCACTCACTGGCGAATTTGGCTGTACTATGGTGTGACCGTGGTCATCAACGGCTTGGTGTTACGGGTTTTCTTTGGCAATTGCTGTAAATACCGCTGAACTGTATCGGAATATCTTTAACGTGTTGCTTATAAATTTTGAAGAAGAGGAACAACGCCATTGGGACTGGAGACTGTGGCGCAACAATGTTGGATATCGCATGAGTCTTGGAATGGGTTTAATCGCGGTGGTGGTTTATGCAATTTACAACGCGTCTACATCACCTATTCGTCAGTCATGATCATGGCCATGATGACCAGACCATGTCAGTCAGTCAGGTCGACGGCCAAATGTTTGCATTATTAACAAAGTGTGGTACTGTACCAAGTTTAAAACGTTGTGTTTATAGGTTATCAGACTGACTTTTTGAATAACGTAACAGAAACATTGTTTCATAATATAAAAGTCCCTTATTGTGCCATAGTCATTTTCATTCTTATTTTTCATCATGTTAACCAAACACTATCTGTCTGTGCCAAAGCAATCATTAGTCATGAATGAGTGACGTAAAATTTGAATGTAATAATAGAATTTCTCGTAGGTGGTGACAAACCAGACCAGATGACAATAATTTCATGAGTTTAAACTAGAATAAGTTAATAATCTTTAAAGTATTTAGGTTAAAAGTTAATTCCTGAAATAAATGTGCCTTATAAATTCCTTGAAGCTTGTTCTGTGCACACATACAATATTTATTTGCATGTAGGTATTAGTAAAATATTGATGATTCAGATTGATCATGTTTTAGTATTTGAAATTAATTATACTAACAATTAGAGAATACCGAAACCGAACTTCTTTAAATTATGGGTATAGGAGGTCCTTTTGAATAATTTCATAAATCATCCTTTCCCTGTAGTAGTTCATGTTTTCTTGAGTGAACGTTAGTTTGACATCTCGAGAAAGATACTCGGCAAACTTGCATGTAAACACGCCGCAATCACTTCCATTTTGCTGTTGAGGAACATCCTCCACGTTTTCTAAAACCCATTCGTCCTTGTTGAGAATTTGATCTTTTCGTTCCTTCATTTCCTGAACGAGGTATTTTAATAGGGTCTACAAACAATAAAAATATGATGCAATAAAATAGCAAAAAATCAATACCAACCAAACTCACGTGTAGACATTTGTCATTCTTTCCCCCAAGAGAATCATGATAACTAATGGTCTTGGACCGCAAGTCGGCACAAGCCAAACACCAATGCAATCCCAAGTGGATAGGAAACATCAGAAGGTCATTGTCGAAGATGTCGACCTATTGAAACCAAATCTACATTGTTCAACACCAGAAATTAAGGTTTCCTCACTACCAACCTTTCGAGTCCAGCGTCGAAGCGGATTACTGTACCCTTCCTTCAGTAATTTCGGATAAAAAAAAGTTGTAAATGCATGAACCTTCGGTAGGTCCTTCTCCAGCGTGCTTCTCTGACAGATTAGTTCCATGTACGAGTTAATTACCTAAAAGTGTCAATTATAAGTCGATTCAAGTTCATAATCCATCGTCATTCATAGTAAGTTAATGATCATGCAAGTACATTATCGTTGAGCCACTTGCAAGGGGCCAATGTCTTTATGTCTCCTCTTGTAATGTCGATATTGAAAACCACAGCCAATACATCACTATCACGTCCAGGACGCTTCTACAAAGTTATATTATTTTTACTGCACAAGTTTCTCATAATTGTTCATCTAAATCACACGATAACTTACCGCGCTGTCTATGACCATCAACATGTCTTGCGTGATGTCCGGCAATGTTGGAGGAGGTTCCTCCAGCACTATTATCTCTGTTAACATCAGCTTTCGTCTAATATCTTCCCTCAGGTCTCTTTCAAGGGTTGACTCGGTGTTGAGCACATCAACAATCGCCAAATGTTCTTGAATTTGTTTATCTATTCTATTTTTATTATCACGAGCCGACGATGATCTAAAAAACAGCACCCACACTTAATATGCATTAATTTATTATTGCGGTCAACACTTTTATACTTACATATCTGTCAACCATGCGCGATTGACATACGGGGATAAATTTTGCTCCAAAGCCAGACTGTTTAGTCTTGGCTTACCGGATCTGTTCAAAATGCTTTCCGACAAAATTGTAATTTCGTTGTCGTCCTCGTTGTCCTTTTCCTGATCCTGAGACAACAAATCTCCGTGGTATTTTTCAGTCAGACTAACGTTATCGACATCGACATCGTCATATTTCGTCGAGCTCAAAGCATCATTTAAGTCGGCAAAACTGGCTGAATGTGACAACTCTGCATGCGGTTTTTTAGCAACGCTGAGATATTGACGCAGTGTTTTGTCTTTGCATTCTTCTTCCAAATCAACAACAATACGTGGAGAGGTTGGTCCAGGAGTACTACCAGAAGATCTAGATGCAGCTGGAGTGTGGAAAAGCCCAAGATCTTGATTCAAGCGTTCCTGTAAACTTTGATTTGAAGTAGTCTTATATGGGATAGCCAGGGTCACTTTCGGACTTCTACTGCCGTCATTCCAATTGTTAAATAATGCCCGAGCTTCCGACTGGTCTATTTTTGACCGATGTAGATGTCTTCCCGCAAACCTATATATATATATACATAAGGAAATAATACTACAATAAAGTAAAAAGTAATCCTTAATTTGATAAATTTTAGAAACTTACGAAAAAGTTGAGGTTATTGGATGACATTTTGTAGACATTTTTTGAATTAGCTCTTTGTACTTATTTTTTTCTTCTAAATCAACCGACTAAAAACAGAGCATGAGTCTTTATAATTCAAGAATCAACCATGAACAACGCATAAAAAGTTGAACTTACTGAAGAAATCGGATTAACTGCTCTTTTCCCAACGGAACTTAACGCTGACATGAAGGTAACATTCTGCCGCTGCTTCATTATAGGTTTATTTTGTATCACATTCTCAGATTTCCTTCTACAACAATTAACTGCTTGGCTAAACACTGAAGGCTTTGTATTGTTGGCCGGAGCATCATCCAGGATTGTTATTACTTCAATTTCCTACAATCCAATAACATTATATTGTGTGCTATAAATAAATTGATGCTTAAGAAAACTACCTTAGGTCTGGGTACAAATCGAAAATTAGAATATTCAGTCTTGGTTTGGCTTTGACTAGCCGCACGAAGGTTATTTCCTCTTGCAAAATTTGACAAACTTGTGGGAGGAGGTTCCATCGTGTGCATAATTTGGTTATCCTCTGTTCAAACAAAAAGTAGTAATTTTGTCAGCTTCAATACACATAAAATCATATTATTGAAAAAGCATTCATTTAAGCGTACCATGACTTGCTTCGAGGTCTGATTGTTTAGATGCCGTAGTTCTACGTTTGGGGGAAGGGAAATTAAACTGCCAAGGCTGTGTGCGTACGCCGGGAATGTCTGGTCTAATTCCAGAGCCTCTTGTAATAATCCTCTCTCTTTCCATTTCCTCAGAATATGATGAAGAATGTCCAAACTCGAATACGTTGGTGGGGGGGAAGGGAGGACCCGAACTTTTAAATCTTTTTGCAAGATTAGTCAAATTATAGTGAGAGCTGGTTCCAGGTAACTCGTCCTCGTCGTCTGTCAGCTCGTCTATCCTATGGAGGAGAAATTAAAGAAACGGACGGATTAGTTTTGTATTAAAGAAAGCCAGTTTGTTTCTGAGCCAATTGCTTGACTGCTGTATTGTATTAATGATACTGGAATGACTTTTTTAACCAACAAAATACAAACTATTATTATTAACAGGAATACTTAATACTTTATGTCTGGGTATATTTGTGAGATTGGAGATGGGATAGGAAAGAAAGGAAGATGAGAAAGTGGAAACTTTCACTTTTAATTTTCTGAAACTTGATTTACCGACTTGACTTTTTTAGCAGCAACTTTACTTTACCTAAATGATTCAACTGACTCTGGCAATTGGACATGCATACATAGAATAACAATCGGTCTATCTTTCTAATGTTCTATACAACGTCTTCAATCAAAAGAGAAAACTGGAGACAAATATATGGTCAACAAATCCTTGTATACTACGACAAATGTCACTCGTAAAGTAAAGTAATCGCCCTTATCTAAATTCCTACCTGAAGAAATGAACTTACTGTTGGATGGGGATCAATCTCTCGTACGGACGTTTAACTGAATTCCCTCCCTGAACAGAATACAGTCTCCGAGATTCTGAACCAATCCCTACTTGCTGTGGATGGATGCCACCATTTACATGACCCCTTCCTCCTCCTCTTTGAGGTTGATTTTGATTTTGATTTCCAAACGAAGAGAAAAATTCGGAAACTTTGTTGAACGCATTTCTTATCACCGCCGTCATCTCTTCTGACCAATAAATACTACACTAACCAATATCAACCTTCTTTGTTCTTTCACAATTGAATCCTTCTGTCCTAAGCTTATTTTCTATAAAGTTTAGCTTACTAAAAGTCTTTAGATTACTGAAATTAACTATAAATTAAACGAATACACCAATAATTCAATTAAACTTAACCTTGATGCCACCACCACCCACACCCACTCACTCACTCATCCACTTGACTGTCCTTTATATTTACACACTTCACTAACGTATTAGAGACAAACTACCCAAACGTTCTGTAGTTTAAGCTTTTTCATTATTATTTAAAAAACTTGCTAAACAAAGTAAACAATTTTTAATTTAATTGTTTCAAAAACTTATTCTTCTCAGAGCGCGACAACTTGTAAAGAAAAATGTCGCAGAGTGAGTGAAAAGAGTTGAATGCAGTTCTGTGCCCCGTCCATACTCGGGGGAAAGTGCGATAAAATGAAAAAATGCTTTCCTTCTTTATAAAATTCATGAAATTCTTCTTGGTGTAAAAAGTATAAAATATTGTACCTACTTTGTTTAGAATGAATGAATTTATTGCAGTCAGTATGTAAATTACTTTACTGATACGACAGGTTACAAATATTTGAAGGAACTTGCCAATTTTCGTTTCATTCTACTGCAAAAATTAACTAATAATTCATCAATAATTTAAAGCACGAGATAATAGTCTTCTTTTATAACGACGAATTGAGGATGATCTGAAAATACATGGCACATTTGTTGGATTTCAGTACTTTCATAATTTCAGTTTATTATTGTGCTGCTTACTTTAATACGTCACAATGAATTTTGCAATTTCGATTCTACTGCAAAATTAACCCTGTTTTTTTGGTTTTTCTAAATTAAATATATATAATAATCTTTGAATACTACCTATCGAGACTAGAGATTGAATTATTCCAATATTAATTAACAATCTTTTCTGTATCACTACAATTCTTTTCCATTATTTTTCGTATAATTAACACTAATTATTCCATGTTTGCAATTTCAGTATTTCTGTAATAAGGTAAGGTACAAGTATTCGTATTGTCTAACGTGTCTGTCTAAAATTAATTAGGTAGGGCATTTGGTATACATTAAAGCTGAGCTATATATAAATTATTACTGAAATTGAAATAACATTATGCTGCATTGTTTGTCTAC
>JAQIWQ010000788.1:0-13851 GCA_034695825.1 Folsomia inoculata
CTCACTTTAATCTAATCCATTTTTACCGAGAACCAGGTTACCAAAATTTTGCAATTTACTAATTGAGTCCTGTCTTAACACCCGTCCGCTTCAAAGTTTCCATTTTCAACGTTTTCATACAGGAAGCATTTCTTCAACTTTATTAGTGAGAACGAAATAAGTGCACTTTTTATTACACTGCCGATTAATGCGAGAAGTAGTCTCAGATGCCCTTAGAAATGAAATCACCCTATAACGGGTAAATTGAATACTCGTGAACATTCCGTCTCAAAAGTTTATTTATGCCCTCCTTCCTTATTATACCAGCAAAACAGTGGGGGATTAATAGCAGGAAAGTGTAGGTGATGATGGCGATGTGGATAAATAATCGCCATTAAACTAGTGAAAGTGCATGGGCTTGGGTTTGAGTTGGAGAAAGCATGCATCATCTCTTCTCAAAAAGTGTAACCTGGTTCTGATGTTGAGTTAATTGCACCCTTCAGGCGAGACGCGAAAATGGAATTTTCACTCTTTTTTGTACTTTAATATAGCGACAAGATTAATAGACCGCTACTTTGAAGTAATGTAATATAATGTGAGGATAGAAAAAAATGCATGAATGAAAACTGAATCCAGGTGGTGAAGGAAATGGATCAAAAGAAAGGATAATAATCTAACCCACATTCACGTGTACATATTTTATGATTGAATTCACAATCAAATACTTGCTTGGAAGCCATACATGCAGATATTACCAACAAAATCAGAACAAACTTTCACTCCATGCCAGCCAAGACTCTACGCTACGCATTTCCTAGAACGTACACAAAACATTCTTTTGTCAATCAAAACAGAAGAGAACCTAGACCCACGTAGAATAAAGCCCATGTCACTTCACTGCATGGCAATGATAGTAATGAATGACAGTCAACCGTATCAACCGTTGTTACATTCCAGTGTACTGAAAATTGCATGCATACTCTGAATGCTTTGCTGCGGTATATGAACCTTTGCACCCTGAAACGTTTTATCCATAATGAGCAATGAGTTTTAAAATATTTTTTTGATTTGGTACACATGGTTGGATTATTTCGTACTTTTCTGATTAAATCCAAGTAAAAACATAGCAAGACCACAGCCGAGAAATGGAGAAAGATTGGGTTCATGTGTTATTTTGTTGGTTACTGTTGCTGCGTTGGGCTGCCGTGTTTTGTCCCTGTGGCTTTTTTGGAAAGTTGTTCGAATGTCTTGCTACTTCCTGTTCCTTACTGATTTTCTTTGGAGGCTGAAGAAGAGATAGCTCGAATCGAGAAAGTGTACATATAGTGTCCCCATCCGTGTGCTTGGTATATGGAAACTGTTGCATTGCCTTAGATTTTAGAGTAGCTTTTTAGCATATCTCTATTTCATGCGAATGATTTCCCCAGAACGTGAACATCTACGACGTATCCAGCTTACATTGTGTGTGTATATACATAGATGGATGGATAAATAAACATGACATGAGTCACATGCGTTTGCGTTTCCAACGTTTTACAGCTCTAGTGTCTGTCCTATCGTCCCATTGGGGTGGAAGAAGGAAAAGAAGGAAGGTGTGAATCACATACATAAAGTCTGTAGGACCACCCATGTTTCATGTCAAGAAGAAAAAGAGTTATAAGAATCATAGTAAGTAAAATAGTGTCAAGTGAAAGGTACCGCTGTTTATAAAATAAGGATTGGTTCAGTTAAGTAGAATTGGGTGTGGTGGACATTCCTTTCAGTTCCACATCACCTTTAGAAGATAAGTTTATTCTTTGACCATCAGCATCATTACTTTCATAGGCTGTGAATATTCTCAGAGTGAAAGCAAATAGGTACATATAGCTTTCTCCTATCTAGGTTCTGCTACTGCAAAACAGGCCATGCAACTTAATTTTGTACCTTGCAACCACTTCATCTTTTACCCTCTACTCTGACTGACTTATCACCTTTCCCAACCATTCATAGTACGTATGGTATATGGCAAATTGAGACTTGAAGAATATACGCTTCTCTTCTATCAGACCTGTGGTGGGTAATTTTGCTGTTAATATCTTTAATGCAAGAGTGATGGACAGATCGCATCGTGTAATTCGGAGGTCTCTCTAAAGGTCGTTTTAGGAAGCCTCTCAAAAACTGTATTTCAACTTGTCTTTGGTTTACGACCAGGTAACAACGCGAACTAGAACGTGCTACCAATTCGGATATTGACCATGTCATTTCGTGCAGGGCATTGGTTTGGTATAGTGTCCTTTATACTGATTCCAGTTGGCCAGGTAGGTAGTTGACGGTGATTCTGACGGTGTATGTAATGTACAGAACAGAACAGGAGCAATGAGGCGAATCATCGAATTTGTGTCTGTGTATGGACTACGTGTGGCCAGCCAGTGATTATGACATGAGGTGGTTGGTTGGTTGGTCGGTGAGACATTCAATTCAGGAGCGCACGAGCAGCGAGCCAGCGACGAACGGAAAGAGATGAACCCCAGACCAAACCAAACCAAACTAAGTAAACCAGGCAGAGGGAAATAGAATAGTAGAGACAAGTTTTAGCGTTATAGTAGCTGCTTTCCTTCTTTTTCTTCTTCTGTTGCTTCTTCTTCGTCTTCGGGAACTGACAGACACCCCTGCCAACTTTCCCAGCTCTAAAACTTGCTCTCTCCACTTTGTACGTACGTGCATACCTCTCTAAATCTTCGGAGAAATATAAACTGTTGCTCATCCAACCATCCGGACATTCCACCTGGATGTGCTTGAATTCCAACAGAGTAAACGTAACTCAATCTCATCCTTTATCCATTGTTCATCCATTTAATGGCACCATTTCTAAAGACAGAAAGTGTGTTGTTTTTTGTGGTCTGATTTGGTGTGGTTTGTGTGAACTTTAGTTTCCTGAGGCATGAAACAGTTGACAGATAAAAAAAAGAGGGAAATATAGAGCATTGGACATTCTGAAATCGATTATTTCTCATGAAGACCTCCGTCTCGCTCCTTTGACTATTTTTCACCGTTTTGTGCTTTCACTTTCTCGTTTCCTTTTTTGTACTAAAGAAAGGTAATGGGAAGACAATAAAGAGGACCAAGCGTTAGAGTATTATTTAGTTTGGTTAGCTTATTCTGTAAGTATAATGGATGTAGAGATGAAGTTTAAAACTGATTAACGGCAAAGCTAATGTCGTGTCGGTGGTTAGTTATAGTTTATAAAGCAATATCTGAACTTTCTTGTCTACTCAGGTGAGTTATATTTTAGAAATTTGGTAGGATTTTGTCGTGAAGGATCTTTTCGAATCTACTTGCTCCTTTGTTGTACTACATACCTGTGTTATGGTATAAGCTGCCCTACGGTTACGTTACTTTACGTTATGATTCCTCCTGCATGGTTTAATTTAGTTGGTTGGGCTTTGCTTTTGGCTGGCCTGCGTCTGGTTTAGATTCTTCATGCATGACGGAATCTATAAATGGAGAGGGTTTGGATTGGATTATTATCTCTGGGAAATTGTATACTACAGGGCAAGTGCAACTAAAATAAACTCTAAATACGACACCCCACTCTACATACTATTCCTAGCCAACACTAAACTAAACCAAACTAAACTAAACCACCCCATCCATACGTTCATTCGTGTGTGCATTGCATGCATGATTGTGACTGAGGGAGTGACAGTCCACTGGTCAATCTCTAAAAGAATTCGCCAGCCTCAATCATCCACTTCCGGGCAGCTTTTGCTTTGTCCGGTTTTGCAGAGCATGAGGAGAGTTTGATGGCGAGTCCAACAGGCAGAATCAGCTCAGTTGACGCCTGGAGTGACCCATGATCACACACGGTTGTACATACGTACATATACCTTAGTTGCTGGCAGAGACAAAGATTCACTAGAGTCGGGAAGAATATCAAGAATAAAGCGTTCGTTCGTTTGGTTGGGTTTGGGATGTGGGATTTGGGATCGGATTTATACTTTACATCAGGGTTTGTTTAAGGCATAACAAAAGAAGGACTTTTCTCTCTCGTTTCGCAGTCATAACTAAATTAATGTCGTCTCTGCTACCCATTTTTCCCTGACCGAATCTGATCCCTGGTTTGGTTTGGTTAGGCGTGGTTTGGGCTGGGCTTTTGTCTAATTGCTTTCTCTACTAAGTACTTAATGTGGACGGGGTAAGTTTAGATAACTGATTGCATTCATGTGGGTGAACAATGTCGTTTTTATTTTAGGACAGACATGTGGACTTGCAGTTTTGTTGTTCTCGTATGTTTCGGGTTTCACGACTCACGAGCTGTGTCATCTTGGAGTTCGTTGTCGTTGAAACCTGCATGATACGAGATAAATGCTACATTTTACTGTGAGGTGGACATTGGTGATTTTGAGACTCGTCCTTATTCCGTGTGTAAAACGGTAGAGGTTTGTCACTTTAACTTTAATTGGTTTTATCCCTCCAATGGCGTGTGCTGTGGCATGATCATGGTGTGTACAGTTGCATGAAAATGTGTACATATGCGCTATTGATAGATTTTGAATTCTCAAATGATTTGGCGATTTGATTACTAAAGCTGGATCCACCGTCCATAATTACGACGAAATTATGGTGACAAAAATTGAAAATGAACTACGATTTCATGATAATTATGTGAGTCTGGATCCACCTTGACGATTCTATGCATAGTTCGAATGGATTTGCAGGTAAACCTTATTAGAACAAATTCTAAAATATCAAATTTTCTAAAACAGCTTTGTACTTTTCTTTATCCATAGTATTATAACAAAGAATATTATAACAAATTTATTTTAACTTATTTACCTAAACCATAGAAATAATGTTAAACTAATTCAAGACGTATTTGACTCGTATGCAGATTTCCAAATGTCTACCAGGCAAACTGAAGAGTGGAAACGATAGAAGAGTGTTAGTGGGAGCGTCATATGACTCAACAGGGTCCACAGAATGCTTCCATAGAATGATATTTGCTCATGCTGAGCATATACGGATTTTATTTCAAACGTCTCAATAATCCACATTGCCAAATTGCAGACGATGAGAAATGTTACCAGCTCACGGCCTGGTTTTGCTCGTCGAAGATCTTCTGAATTGCTACATCTCCTTAAACCATCGATAATACAGGGAGTCTGCAGGATCACTTGAATAACCTGCAAAATTGTTGGTACATTGTTGTAAGGTATTCTGATCAGATATGATCAGATTTTAATAAATTAATTCAATGGTAAATTTTACCTGCAAACTGCACACAACAATTGCATAGTAATCTTGATGAGCCATTGCTGGTACGACGGTGAAAATCGTATACAAGAAGAATGAGGGTAGACACAGAAAAAGGAGTAAATCGTCCAGTAAAGATACTGCATGAATATTTATATCCAACTTTGTAATTTGACGGTAGGCACACAAGACTGTAATGATCATGATGACCAGTAGTACTGCTTGTGACGTCAAGTTTACCCACTGAGCAGCAAACCCGCTACGGAAATCGTCTAATGCAATGTAGAATATAATTACACTAATCACAGTTCCGACGAGGATGAGGAGACCGGCGAAGAGACCTTTGTTGGCCGAGTGACAATCCGCATGAATTACGAGATGATTGGTGAAACTGGTGACCGGGGATGGGTGGGATGGTCCTCCTTGGTGGGAGTCAAAAAATCGTTGTCTTTTCCGCGTAATGTCTTGTCCTTTTCCAATGTTTTGCCACATAATGAACAACACACCCACTGAAAGAGATTAGGAAGTTTAAACACAAAGACAAATATGTAGAAAATTTGGTAAGCTGCATATGTGGCTGACAAAGCCCTGAGTAATGCTGGAGACTTTTCAACATGACTGGAAAGTCAAAAGTTGGGCGACATAGTCAAATTAAACTGTAATCCATACCAATTAAAATGCTGTACTCAATACTGAAGGGGTAGAGATATGGGGACATCTTGACAACGAGTTCGGATATTGAAGAAAACTCGACACATGGATCATAGAAGGTGGAGATTGCCGATGAAGCATTGAGAAAATCAAACACACTGTTCTGAGAGTCTGAAAACTTAAAAAGATCATCATGAGTATACCAAAAAGTTCAAAATATTGTTTATAATTTCCAAAATTAATGTGACCTGCTTCAAAGGCCGTTAGCGGCAAGGAGTGGTAAGTGGTTTGGTTAGAATTGTTTGCAGATGCCAATAGCAATTCGTTGTGTGGATAATGATAATGCTTTTCGGAAGAATTCCTTTCGGCCATTTTGTGGTAAAGAGAATCTGCCGTTTCTCGCAAAATACTCCAAAACCAGAAGCATAAACTTGATGAAATGCAATGCATCAAGGCAAACCTTGATAGCTCTTTATGGCGATTTATAATAACCTGAAAATATAATACATCTCACTTACGCATCCACCAAGCAAACAATGTATAAGAATACACCCGTCTTTACATTGGAATACTTGAATATTACAAAAAGCAGAAAGAATGAGTAAATAGGGAAGAGCACATCCAGTGTCAAATTGGCCAAGTTTGCACATCGATTATAAACTCTGTCATCGTCAGATGTGAAAAATATTATTTGTCGACCTGTGTAAATCACAAAAATACTGAATTATTGAGATGAATGAGTTTGAGAAAATGTTGTGTGAGCTATAGTTTAAGAAAAATGTACACAGTAAAAGTCCCGAGTGAATCAAGTGTCCAAAACAGAATCCTGAAATTCAAACAACAGTTGGAGATTACGAGTGGGTATCTACGTAGTTATCGATTATCAAATCTATCACACGTAAAGATTCACAAGCTTGGAAAATACTCTGTTGTGTAGAAACCTATGTACATATAAAATCAACGTGAACAAATATTCGCAACACGATGGTTCTCATTTTCGTTTCAATTTCAGGGGATTTGATTATTAAAACAACTGAACCTTCCCAAGCTTATGAATCCCTTGTTTGCACAAAGAAATGTCTACACAAAGTAATGTCTACACAAAGTTGATACAACCTGCTGCTCCAATTTTTAGGTAGAAGGATCCAGAATGTCTACTACGACAAAAAATGTAAGCATGTCGATTGAAATGGGGGGACGACTCAAGGTGACGATCATTGGATCCAAGGCGAAATGCAGGATTAGCAGGATTCTGAACGGTTCTCTGCTTATTTCCGTTATTATTCTGTGACTTGGTACCCTGATGTTGCTGTTCAGTATTTGGTTTGGTTGCTACGGACTTAACTCCTCTCGATCCTGGGAGCTCACTTTTCTTTGTCTTTGTTTCATCAGCCTGGTCACGAATACGGTTTTGATGTCGTCGAATGTCACAGTACAAAAAAATAAGCCAGGATAATCCAAAAGCAACCAGGTAGACGCTAAACACCTGGAAGATACAAAAAGTATTTTTAGTTTCGATTGAATAACGCTTCAAACTGTTCCACTTTCAACTTTTGCATAATTTATTCCACAACTCACCTCAGCAAGTATAGCTGTTCGTGATATAAGATCAGCAATGTATACGACAACCCCTAACATCAAGATGAAAATGGCATAAATGCAGCTTAAAATTATTGTTAAGTAGCCCCTGGAAAGAATTGCATTAGTTTAGATTTCACCAACTTGGTTATGATTGCCTATAAATAGTATGAGTGCATGAATAGCATAGTCATCTTACTTAAAGAGGGCTTTTTTCTCTGCAGTAGTAATTGGATAGATGTCAATGTTTAGACGTCTATCTGTGGGGGTAGGAGGTAATTTGTGGCACGTTGGCATTTGAACACGACATTGTCGACTTGGGCAAGGCTCAGCATGTAATTGCGGATTTGAGTCCGCTTTGTAGTCTAGAAACACAAATTTTAAGTAGTTGTGGGCGTAGGATTTATAAACTTCACTAACTACAAATACGCAAATACCGAAATTGCACAAACGTGGGTCATCCATCCTGGCGATTGTATCCACCGAAGTCGGTCTGGTGAGCCATAGCTTCTTATTGCAATACAACACCTTTGGTGGAGTATCTTCATTGTCTGGATGATGTTGAATCCGACCTTGAAGTGGCTCTGGAAGGACTATATGTAGTACCATGGTTTAATGCCCCAATCTGACCTCATCATCTTGCCTCCCCCGTGGTTACAACAGACGTGTTAAATGTTTAACTGTGTAATTCTGTAAACAAAAATTGAAGATTGAGGTTTCACATTTTTCTCGTTTTTAAATTAATGATTTTCAATGTCATATGTATGCTGTTACAGTAAACATTCATGGTGTGTAAAATCAAATTTACACCGTTCATAAATCCATGTTTTATTCGAATTAGGTCAAACCATATATGCCATTATTGCAAGTTTCTCAATTTTTGCACATCTCTCAAACAGATGGGTCATCAACTGGGTGATACTTTCCTTCATGAAAGTAAAAATGTTGTTTAGTGGAGCATCCGCTTTGTTTCCTCATATAATTAGTAAAGTGGGAAATTGTTTACGCTACGCACAAAAGAACCAATTTAAATACAGGGGAGGCCCAACTTAATTTCTGTTATAATAAAAATAATGAAAATTATGACGTTCACTTATGCTCCCCGTCCCCGAGGCGTTGATAACCGCCTTCTTTTATTTTTTGATAGGCTCCGCATCATATTTTTAATAAGGTCACAATTTGACGACGTTGACGTTGACTGTTTAATGAGTACCCTGGCTGTGCACAGATTTATACTAAGTAAAGGCAATATACACTGAGTTTAAGTCAACTCTAATTTCAATAACCAAAAAATAAAGCATATTTTAAAACACATTCCAGTACATGAATTTGAGAATTCCAAGTCTGTCAAAAATCGGGAGCACATTAACCCAACATACCTATACAATAACAGCCTTTTAATTTCAAAGAAGACGGAGGTCAAGCGCATTTAAGAGATTGCTTTTGTGATCTTCATACTTCCTTAACAAATAAGGCACTTGTGTTTGCATACACATTGTAATGAAAGCAACTTATCGAAGCGATCATCACTTGTACCAATTAAATGCAAGCTATCCATGTACTAACAATAAGTTGGTCCTTTTATTTAACTGAAGCACGTATACTACATCTGCAGATACTTCGTTTCGCATGAAGGGTCAACTCCCCTGCACGTGATGTTTAAAAAAATGTGTGATCCAAATGGATGATACCATTTTTTATTACTGGTTGCTATTTGTTTAACCTACTCTGTAAGAATTACAGGCTAATTGCATGTAGCCTGTAACATTAAATTCTCATATGCTATGGCGTTTCGATTTGAAACTCTGGTATTTTTAAAAGTTCAACCGAGTCGTATTATTTTATGAAGTTTCTCATTCTTTGCTGAATCTGTATCTATTTGAGGCATGAGGATGGAGTGTATGCGCGTTTCTAAAGGTAGCTTATGTTTAACATTATTCGCGATACGATTTACGCATTCAATTAGTATTTTCTTTGCACGATTTATACAATACAGTCATAACGAATCCAAATGATCGATTGTCTTGTGTAAATTGTCCTTAAATTTGCATAATAATGTGCAATAAAAGTTTGACGTACTTATGTCTTTTAAAAATCTATTGCCATTGGGAGTTGACAAATGCGTTCAATAGGGTCTTGTAGGCCCTAAAGTTTTAGTGGTCGGAAATAGATAGTATATATACGTATTTCATTTACTCGGTGCAAAAAATTCGAATCAAATAATCCGACCTATATTTTCCAATCCCACATTGAGCCTAAACCACAGGAACAAATTTTGCAATCAAATATTGTGTCACTTTTGTGACAAAAATTGGAAAGAATGAAGAAATGTTTGTAGACTATGTAATCACCTTCAATGATTCATGAACATTATATATCCGAATAAAATAAAGTTATTATTTAATGATGCCAAACTGCCGTTAGTTCATGAACACTTACAATCTATATAACTCAATAAGATTTCAATACGAACAAATCATTTATTTCAAAAAGTGCTGAATATAACCACGGGTAACAAGTTTGTGAAGTGGACTTGTGCAAAGGAATATGTTAATCCCTCATTAAACAATAAAAGACTTCTATTAGAGAAAAATTGCACGAGACTATTGTCACGCATTGCAGTTTTCTTTACAAATTCTTACATTCCTTATTCGTCTAGCTTTGATGGTGGTTGATTCTGATTTTAATGAATTGTGAAGCGAACAAACATTGCATAATGCGTGAGTCAGGTCGCATCTGGTGCAGCCACTCACGACCTGTCTCAATTCAAGTCAATCAGAGCCAATGCGTTATTTCTCAATTCCAATTGATGCTTGGTACGTATCATTTCATTCAACTATATAAATCATCTACTGTAGTGCAAATGATAAATACGGCTTTATATGTAGCTTTTCCTTCCTGTGTCTTTTCAACAAAAGCTCAAGTTTATTTATTAAATCTGACGCTTATTTCATGTGACAGGTTGAAAACTGATTAGAAATTGATTAATTGAGAGTAATCTTTACACCGGGGTCATTCTTATCATCAGCAAAAACATAGAATGTAGCCCACCTTTGAGCGTTTAGGATATTGAATATGAAATGGTTCTTTAGTATTCTAATTGTGAGAAACTGATGGAATTTAAAAGATTTCAAATGTATGCTTGGAGAAATTGAGAAAAACGAGATACATACCTTATTAATGCAGTATAATTACCATCCAAGCCATGGCAGATGACTTATCCAAATCTTGGCAAACTTATCCGAAACATATTTTGGATAATTTTATCATGTAATGAAACACCTTTTGTTTCACAATTTATTATGTGCACATAATGTCACAATGTCTCTTCCGAAAGAAAAGGATGTTTCAAGTACAACGAAACTTGGGTCACAATGTAACTTGACGAAACTTATGTATTGCCAAAGTCACAATTGTTTATGACAAAGAAGAATGACGACTTGGCTGGTATGATTTTGAATTTGTCAACTGACTTTTCCAACTTCCTGCACAAGAATGAACAAAGAATTATTTTAGCATTCCAACAGTAGTCGTTGATTCTTCTTCTGGCCAGCAATCTCATCCAATTGCTCTTCGACAAGTTGCACATTAAAAGCAACCACGTTTGCACTAAGTCAAAAATTTAAAGAATACAATTACAAGGTAGCATGTATATGCTGGTTATCAAATAAGTAAGCAAGTATTGAAAAGTGCATTCAAATCGCAGAGATGAACCACTGTTCAGTGCCTAACTTTAATACAGAGATCTTTTTCTAAATACTCATGCAGTTGCAGTAGTAGGAAAATGCTGCATGCAATGATAAATTCAGTTCACAAATGTTTTGATACATTGTGGTTGAATATAGTAAATTTTGGTGAAGTAAGTTGTGTAAGGTGAGGTGAAATACAATTAAGCGGCGTTTCAAGCATCAAAGTCTTGAGTAGCGCGATGATCTTAACTGAAAATGGTATACTATGGGAGAACAAATGGCTATTTCTTGAAGCATGACATTTGGATGCGTGAAATGCAGAAAAAAGCAAAATCATAGCGTTGAGATGTGCTTGGCTCATAGAAGATGAAAATGTAGGTTGAGTTTAAACAGGCGTTTAAATGGGGAAACGAGTAGTAGTGTTTGCAATTTATTGTATTCGGCAAATGTCTTGAATATCTCAAATTCAGAGTAAGATTAGATTCATATGTGGTGGTGTCACCACATATGAAGCATTCATTCATTCATTAATATGGAGTTCTGGACACACTTACAACGACACTGGAACGCAATAAGTGTCAAGTGAAGTGAATACTTGACCCACTTGCTGCAATTGCTACCACCTTTGTATAAAAATGTTTATAGAATCAAATCGATAGGCTGGGATGATGAGATTTGTGGAAGTTGGATAATTCACACTTTAATGTGTCTTTGGGTGTTGATAATTATTAACAAGATGCACTGCTTTCTAATATTGCTATCAATAACTGACTAGATAATTAATCAGTTAAAGCTTTGTTAAGGGCTGAACTAAACTAACGAGGAAATGGGAAGAACGGGGTAATGGATATTAAACACCTTTACCTGTTTTTATGGGCTGCTAACTGCTTCAATTCACCTTGAAGAACATTTTTTCCAGTTTATGCGAATCTGACTCTAATTGACAAATCCAATCCATACTAAGTTTTTCAGAGAGACAAAAATAAGCATGTACATGATATTGAAATACAACATTTCTTGTTGTTGTGTCCTTAATATCCATAGCTTTGCCATAGGGTGGAACAAATACGACTTTCTCTTCATCTAGATCAGTTAATCAATCACATTTAAGGGTGCAGGTTGGATATTAAAAATATACAACGTGCCTCAATTTTATTATGAAAGGACAGCGTGCACATCAAAGTTAGAACATGTCGAATGCTAAAGTCGAGCATTCAATGGCCATGGTTGAAAGCAATAATAAATACATGAGCAAGCACTATTTATTCGCTTCCGGCTGATTTATGCAAAATAGAAACAATTTTTTGATATCGTAATATTCATAGTAGTATGAGATTCGGCAACATAAAAAGTCATGGTCCGAACATGCATATTTTACAGGCGCAATAGGTTTGGACTGCCGTTGTATTTCAGCTAAATAAATAATATTCATGGTGTCTATTATTCATAAAATAGACTCAACTAGTTCTTTGATCTGGCAATTGCTTCATATTTCGGAAACCCCCAAAGCATAGTTTAGGAAGGCCAACACAACCACGTATCCATATTTCTCTTTCAGACAGGCTTCATGGGAAAATAACGAAAATGTTTCCACTTACTGCGTCGATTTGCCAAGTAATTAATATTTATAAAAAGAATGCAAATAAAACTAACAAATCTAGATGAAAAACTGAGCAAGACAAGGTCAACTGAGAATTGCAATCCCTTTAGAAAGTAAATTTGGGATTTCAAAATCCCAAAATCTGCCCAACCACAAAATATTCCGTGCAAATTTTTAAGAAACTAAATCTCAGGGCATGTTCAGAGTTTTCAAACTTTACATGTCATTTCCTCCGACCCTTCATTAACTTGGTTTTTTAACAAATATCAAGTTTAGGATTAAACCTACATTATTAATGCTCAAACGCTCTTAAAGAACAGTTTTCCGATGGGAGCAGTAATAAAAATCCCAATAATAAGTACGAATGAGTGCAACATGTAGAAAAGTGATGGTAGATGCGATAACAGTGCGAAATTTGCGAATAATTTGTTCGCTTCCCTGTTGATACTTGGGAGAGGATGGGACTGAACAAAGACTAAACTCATCAAAGCCCAACTTTTGGTCCCACCGCAAGAACGACGACTGGTTTTTTATCGTGTGAGAATCTTTCTTGAGCAGAGTTGCCTCCGTTCGAGGTAAGGTTTCGTTTGTTAAATGTCTCACCAAACTTGAATTAAAATCAAAACTACCTCCGTCGGTGGGTCGGATTGTCGAATGGCTCGAAATAAAGTTAACGCTTGGTGTGGATGGGTGGGTGCTGAAACAATCAACAGGAAGGAACTTTCTTGTTTAGTGGGTCTTATTTCGCACATATATGCCAGCCAATCTTTTAGCTCTAACCATCCTTGGCATAACTAATCACAGCTTTTGCATTCTCAGTGTCTCGACAAGTGTCTCTACTAAAACATCGGCTTATTAAATTCGACCACTTGCAAAGTTTTGTCCAAACAGTTCTTCAGTGTGTCAGATGTAGACATTTAAAGGTGCATGCATACACAGAGGAGTTTATTTGGAGTTGGAAAAAGGAGAACAAAAGGACGCTTTCGGTTTTGGAGTGCGTCACTTTTCAATTGGTTAATCTCAAGATGAATAATGGTAATAATTTAATTTCTATTTGTTGTACTGTTGTTTAGTTTGGTATGCGGGAATATTGCAAAATTTGCTGTTAGTCGTTTTACTACA
>JAQIWQ010000789.1:0-13844 GCA_034695825.1 Folsomia inoculata
TGATCTGGGGATTGAGATTCCACCCGAGAAAGTCTTTCTTGCACAGAAAGCAATGATTGCAAAATGCAATAAGGTGACACAAATTTTCAAACAGTTAACTACTTGGATATCTGATTTTTTGATTGATAACCTAGGCTGGAAAACCGGTGATATGCGCGACACAAATGCTGGAATCAATGGTGACAAAGCCACGCCCAACTCGCGCGGAAGGCTCTGATGTTGCGAATGCGGTATTGGATGGTGCGGATTGCGTCATGTTGTCTGGAGAAACTGCCAAAGGAGATTATCCTCTTGAATGCGTTCGTACTATGGCTAATATCTGCAAGGAGGCTGAAGCTGCCATGTGGCATCGTCAACTCTTTTCGGATTTGATTATCAAGGTTAATGTTATATAATCAAAGATAGCATTTGATAATTTATTGAATAAAAAACTGTGATTCTAGGTTACAGAACCTCTGGACACGGGTCATACAATTGCAATTGCAGCAGTTGAAGCATCCCACAAATGTAGGGCTGCAGCATTTGTAGTGATCACAACAAGTGGACGATCTGCTCATCTTATCTCGAAATACCGGCCACGTTGTCCAATTATCGCTGTGACTAGATATGCTCAGGTTGCGCGTCAGTGTCATCTGTACCGTGGTATTTTGCCCATTCACTACACAGGTACGATGGGTTTAAGGTTTTTCTGCAAAATTGATGCATAGTTTATGCAAAAGTTTTCTGAAACTTTTTCTCCTGTGCAATTACTTGGCTCCAAATACTTTATACGTATGACTTCAAAAATGCTGGCTTCCTCTCAAGTAGTTTTGTCAATTTTAACCATTTCCTTTTCCACTCTCACTCACAATCAGTTATATTAATCTTGTGCTTTATATGCAAAAATTATGCAGTGGACATAGCTTTCTACGTGCTCGAGTTTTTTCCTGAGTTTTAATTTGATGCAATTCCTCCAGCAATTTTTGATGCGTCATGATGTACTTGGAGTATTTTTATTTCCTTGTATGGGGATAGTGAATGCTCTTGTTGGTGCAGAAGGTGTCGTGGAGGACTGGATGGTGGATGTGGACTCTCGAGTTCAATTTGGCGTGGAGTTTGCCAAAGGCCGAGGAATGGTCAAAACCGGTGATCCAATCATCATTGTTACTGGATGGCAAAAGGGATCTGGGTTCACTAACACTATGCGAATTGTTTATGCGAATGGAACTTCAGGTGGAAAGTAGGAAACGAAATAAAGAAGCCATTCAACAACGTTAAATCAACTATTAATGTTACCAACCAAAAAATGAAAAGAATTCAAAAGTCGATTAAATAATGTAATTAGAATCTATTATTATATGTTGTTAGATTATGCAGATGCAGATGTATTGAGTATTACAGAACTGCCTATTAAAATTAATAAATACAAAATAGAAAAAATTGATGCATTCAGGATTCCTGTCTATCTAGCCAAGAGAAAAAAAAGAATCTTCGATATCACCCAGATTTGTTATACAATTCAATTTTTATTCAAGTCACTAGTATAATATGTCAACATATCGATCCAACCCAATACCAAGTAACATACATAAAAGTAAACAAAGCATCGAAATATTAGAAAATATCAAAGAGAAGGATTTTCATTTTCGTCCAAATTTAGTGATGTCAAAGGTCCCTTTCTTTACTGGAAGCCTGTAACACATATGACAAATTGGTTTTAGAGAATTGTTCATAAAAGTGGGTGGTATGTGGTATGGTATATAATAGCCCCCTATCCATTGGATACCAGCAAAGTAATTAATTATTAGTTAAATAAAGTAGCTGGACTTGCTACTACCCAATGTAATACTACCCGGAACCAATAACCAATCCCACATAAAGTACAAGATAACAGAACAGAAAGATGTAATAATTCTACATTCCATCCCCCAAGTATATAAGTATTCTCTTAAAGAATTAACTATTACAAGTTAATCTTATACTACTGTAGTCTTAAAGATTAGTAGAGCCTCTTTGAATTGAACTTTATAAATCGAAGACGACACTTTGATTCCATCCATCCATGGAGTTTGGAGGAAACGTGAGTCGGACGAAAACAAGCTGCCAAGTTTTGTTTGTTTGCAGGTTTCGTTTTTGTTCGTTTTCGATTGAGGCACTACTAATTAAGCTAACTTCATTCGACTTGGTTTTCATCAAGATGATGTATCACAGGACTTGAGGAATGCAGAAAATGATGAAGCATTTATAACGGAAGGGAACAAACACTCACCAAATCACTTCTTGAAAGAGACACTTTTACAACTCGGACTTTGTTTAAGGAAAGAGATGGCTTTTACAAACTAATGCCATTGTGAAAAGAATAAGGATTGGGATATTGAGGGGATGATTTAAAAGTCCGGTCTAAACATAGCTTCCTCGGGGGTCGTGTCACGTAACTTAACCCCCTCCACAACGTCAGGTCGTTGGACTGGGCACCATCACTCACGGTCGCTTCAAAACTTCATCACCCACTACTAAGAATGGAATCGCCTCCTCCT
This sequence comes from Folsomia inoculata, assembly GCA_034695825.1. Classification (NCBI taxonomy): domain Eukaryota; kingdom Metazoa; phylum Arthropoda; class Collembola; order Entomobryomorpha; family Isotomidae; genus Folsomia; species Folsomia inoculata. The sequence continues at coordinate 2,517 of JAQIWQ010000789.1, forward strand.
TCCCTATTTTTGAACTATTTTTGTTTGAATCGGAATATTGGGTCGCCAGTGGTTTGATTCCACAAAAAAGTTTACTTTCATTCAAATTCCAAAGTTTAAACCCCACCCAGAAAAGATTTTAACGTTTAACCCCCAGTATCTGCAGCACTAGTGGTAATAAAGGATTTGATTCTCGGTTGTTTCAAGGGACCTAAAATATAGAGCACGAACGATGGTTACAATAAATGGTCCTGTGAAGAGAAATTAATTAACTTGATTAATAATTAGCGTGTAGTTTAATTACATGGATGGAAAGTTGAAAACCAACACTTTTGAAAACTGGTCAAAGTAAAATTTGACTGAAAATGGAAATGTGTGTAAATCTTGTCCACCGCTTGTCGGGTGCATCTGCTAAAAACTTTGATAGCATCATTGCAACCCAGACAGCAGCTTCTCTTTAGAGGATTTAGTTTTCAACAATAGTAGAAGTAGAGCGACAGAGACCAAAGTTGTCATTGATGATGGCGAACCGGTGAAGAAGAATGTTTTAATCTCGGGACGGGGTTGGTTGGATTGGATGTTAGACTTATTTGACTTCCTCAGAAGAAGAGGTAGCGATATTGATAAACAGATCTTTTTGCTTTTCCGGTCTCTCGATTTGGACAATCATTGATCATAAACTTTCTTCATCATATTTTCCCAGATATTGTTTTGCCAATTAGATTTAGAACTCTCATCATCTTGTAACATCATAGTATTGACTTTGACCTGACCAGACAATTACCCAAAACATGGAATCCATACTTAAACTTACTAATCACACAAACGCATGCAACCAAATCATTCATTCCATATAATATATTGGAAGAAATAATAACTAGCGGTATTCTAAGGAAAATCTTAAGTAACTTACGTTATACTTAATCCTTAGAATACACACGCGCTTTCATCCATCATCAATCATTCATTACATAGTCCATTAAACCTAATTCCAGAAGATTCAAGTAAATGTAAATATATTTTTAATTCAGTTCATAAATAAAGGAAAGAATAAAAATCTTCTGTAATTAGGTGTATGCATGCATTTCATTAATATATTTTATGCACTTAATCTGAAATTTGCTCAAGACTTCTAATTAGCTTACTCGGATCGTAGTCGAGCCGAATTTTCCCCTCGTGTGGATTGATGTGAAGTGTAATGTAGTCGCTGCTCTTGTCTGCATTTTCATTTCCTTCCGGCATTTGAAAACTCGGGTCCAAAATGTTGAAGTTGTCAGCATTGATGGCATCACCTGATTCGTGCATGGCCAACTGTCCATTTTCATCCAAAGCTGCAGGAATAGAGGCAAAAGAGTCGGGGACTTCAACGGCCATTTGCCTTCCAAACTTGTTGTTCATGCCTGGGAGTATTGCCTCAAAGACATTCTTCATGTTAGTCATTTGACGATGTAGACCAGACATGGTGCGGTTCTTGACGATTTGTTGGTTCAATTGTGCCGACATGGCTTCGTACTTGGCCTTCAGTTGTTCATTTTCAGTTCGAAGGTTTGAAACGGTATCTTCTGCGGCTTCAGCTCGTTCCTTCATATCAAGGAATTCTCGCTTCTTGCGATCACGATTTAATTTTGCTGCACGAGCGTTGCGGACTGAAGGGTCGTTGGGATCTTCAATCTCATACTTTCGTGGCTTTTTGCTCTTGCCTCCTGAAGTAGAAGCCTCTGCTTCATTGTTGCTCGCAGTGCTGATGTTTCTCTTCCTTCGCACTTGGCCATTGTTGATTCCAAGAGCTTGAATGTCTGGCTTGACATCGACCGCCTCCTCTGGTTCTTGGTGGGAATGGAATGGAGAAGGCGCGACAACTCTTTGGCCAAGAGTAGCTTTGCGTGGGTGGGTACCACGAGTGTTGTGACCGTGTTGCTGCTGGATTGTCAATATGTTGACAACGTAGTTGGGTTCGGGTTCCAAGTTCAAGTTGGGGGCGGGGGATGAGCTCAAAAGTGAAGACAAATTAATCTCTGTCTCTGGGAAGGACTTGTCATACTGGTCGGAAAACTGTCCACCAGTAACAGTCGTAGTTAGATTGGGTGGAGTGATCAAAGAAGGAGAAATCATTGGATTCTGATCATTGTTGATCATGTCTGCAACAGATCTCTTCTTGATGTCATTCATGATGTCGTCAAAATCCATATCTTCAGGTAGAACAAAATCTCCAAGAAAATTTGCGCTGAAAGCGTTGTCGTCAGTAAAATCTGGGCTGAGTACATCAGTTGTGTCAGCACTGGCGTCGAGCTGCTCGAAAGTGAAACCTCCCTGGGACAACCAATTTGACTCCATTGAATCTTCTTCAAAAGGTAGAACAAATGTATTAGTTGATGAAATTGTTGGAGATGATATGGACGAAATTCCGCTGTCTGATTCGGACTCGGACGAAGAGGATCGCTTTTCGGATTCTTTGGTTGTGTAACTTTCCCAAGCTTTTTCAAATTCTGATGCTTGATAGGATAGAAAGTTTTCTGCTTGGATTTCTTCTTGAGTACTGTTGTCGGAAGGGGAGGAAGGCCGGAACAAAAAAGGATTTGAAATTAATATGTTGTTCATTGCAACGTTAGCGTGAACAGATACCCACCTTTTTAGTAACTAAGATCAAGACCAACTTGGCTCTGCTTGTTTGGCTCAACAGCTAAATTCCTGAATTTCTGAAATATAAAACAATCAAAAAATGGTTAGTTCCAAAACGTAAATGAATGTTTCTTAAGAATTTACTGTATACATTTACTGAAGAAGAAAGGAGACTGAAAAATATATTCTGCAGACAGGAAGTAAGGAATGATAGCGAGTGATAGTGAGTGGAGAGCGTGTTGGATTAAAACGTTTCAGTCTGAGCTCAGGTAGTTCAACTCGACCAAGTAAAGCAATATAACGAGTTAACTAGTAGTAGTAGCAGTACCTACTTTTGTCCTCTTTTTTGTTTGTCCTTGGTTGGGGTATGGCTGTAACGTGAATGACTTTCACCCGACTCTACTAAAACCCTCAGCCTTTATGCAATGAAAGATATGAAAAGTGATAATCTCAAGTTCGTGGAAATGGTGGTTGGTTGGGATGTAGAAATGGTTAGTGTGGGTGTCTCAATTGGGGGTTTGGTTAAGAGGAATGTGCTAATAAATTCAGGTATATCTCCCAATACTCCCCTATTCAACAATTCAACTATCTCTCATTAAAATTATGAGTCATTTATTTATGACGCTGGTATGCTCGGGTATCAGGCGTATTGGTTTGAAGTCAGAATTTATTATGATGGACTGGACAATAAATACAAAAGCTTCAAAGTCAATTCTCAAAGTCATTACCACCACCACACCACCGTCATCGAATCGAATAAATGCCGCACGCAGCAGCTATTAATGTTCATAAAACTAATGCAAAATGTATCGCATGTAGAAGATTGAGGTGAGGAGATGAAGGGAACAAAAAAAGGAATGCGGATGAAGCCCCCCCAGGCTATGCAAAAACGTTTGCTTGGCTGGCTGTCTAGCAAATTGGCAAGAATGGTCGATGATGTAAATACAATAATGTATGTGAGTGGGGATGGTGGTGGATAAAGAAATGATGCAATAAAAATGATTCTTTCTACACTCTCCCACTCCACCAATACACAATAACTAAAACTACCTCACATTAAAACTCTACAAAAACTAATTAAATCAATGTCAAACACTAAAGTTTGCTGATCAAACTTGCAAAAATAAAATCCCAACTCTGAATGAAACAAAAAACTCGCTTCACTTTCACTCGCTCAAATTTTCATTTCTAATTCAATTTTTCAATAAATTCAGCCAAAAAACCAATAAAAATTACCTCAAAATAAACTGATCGACATAATTCTAGCTCACTTATACCATAAAAATCCAAGAAACATACAAATTTTTACCCTACCTACCTACTTCCTACATCCACCTCTTTCAAAAATCTATAAAACTGCTAAAAATTTGACTTACCTTTTAAAACCAAGTGTCTCCTTCTGAAATAGTACTTTTGTTGGTTTATTTGTTGCGTTTGTTTAAAGATTTCCAAAAATTATGAAGGAAACTTAAACTTTTGGAGAGGTATCTTTGCAGCGACTTTCTTCTTGCTGTGTCTGGATTGTAATGAGCTCCTCATCAGCCGAGCCGACAGTAAGATCGTCATCAGCCCAATGCAGTGTTGCCTATCTTTACCTTACTGCACTGCCACTGCCAACCCTACATCGTGCATGTACTATGTTATGTACTTGTTCTCCTTTGTATTCGGCATCGCTGTAGTGAAGCAAGTTTGATCTTGTTAAATGAAACGTTGTTTCAAAGGCGGCGGTGCATGCTGGGGATTGGTTAGGAGTGACGGCACTTTTATGAACATGAGAACTCATGAGGATGCTTTGTTGGTAAATTTAGGTCAATTTAAGACGTGTTTTTACTCGTCTCATATGACTTTGGGGATACAACTTGAAGGACAAGAATGAATCATCACATATATCCTATGAGGAACTCCATCCATGAGGGAAATGCCATGAATGATTTTAATTGTTTTCATTTAAACTTTAAAAATTTATTAATTCCAATAAGATATTTTGATTATTATAATAATAGAATAATGGATTTTTATAAATTTAACGCTATTTATTTATATCATCTTTGTTTGTTGACTTAGCTAATAGGTCATTCATAGGTTTATAGTATTGTATTCTAATTCATTTTATCATGTTTTTGTTGTTTTTTTTTACATTGCTTATAATACCATGAATGGTTTACCAACTATTTATTTATTTGGATTGTTACATTTTCATTGTTTTCGTTATTATTATTTAAGAAAGAATAGTATGAATAATGTAGTGTAACGCACCGGCAGACGTAGAGTTTTGTATATTTTAAAACAATTATTCTCATAATTGCAATTAATTCATAATTCACTCACTCACTGGTATGATTATCGATCCATATAATAGCTTTACAATAATCCAAATAATTTAGATATTATTTAGTAATATGACTCGTATAATGTCCCGTTCCATGCAATGCAGAGATATTAAAATTATTTCAAGAAATTGTTTAAAAAATCATGAAAGAGAAAGCTAACGAATACATATCATCATCATGCATAATATTCGTCCCATACTTGTTAAATATTCACTCATTTTTATCATTATTATAAGACATCAAAAACTTGTACATTCCTTCATCACATAAAGATTGCATCTCATCTCTGTCTGTCTGGCAGGGGTCCTAATAATTATTCATCTTGCCATCATTTAATTAGGCTATTCTTAACAATACATCTTACGCCATTTTAAAACAATTGTTAAAACAGGACTAATAAAGTACAGACAAATCAAAAATAATATTATTACATTTATAAGTAATTATACTATATAACTGCGTCATTAATATTTAAGCCACCAGGGCAGAGAAATTTTACGAGAAAGTTTACGAGATTATTAAGGAGAGGAACTAAATGTACAAATTAAGTCGTGTCAAACAATTTCTATCAGTTTCAGGTACACGCATAATTGATTATGCATCTGATGCATTCTTTTTTGGTAGCTACTACCATAGACAGACGACTATAATATAGCTACCTTACTTTACTTGAGAAGAGGGGAGACCCAAATTTGTAGGTAAAGGATTGCAAGACTGTTTCATAAATTTTCTATGTAATAGGTAGGTACACTACTTTTGTAATATAATCTCCATATTATCTAATCCATCCAGTACCATGATCTCTGTTGACTTTGAGGATTTTGGTTAGTAAAACTAAACTCGGAATTAATTTGATTGGATTGATATTTTAAACTGCATTAATAATTTCACTAAAACTAGAATATAATCTCGCAATTATTTCATTAAATAATAATAATGTAGACTGCGGTAAATAAGCTCGAAATAAATCTGAGATAAATACAAAAATATAGTTGCACGCAAGTAAAGAAAACCAAGTCTCTTAAAAATTTAAGTATAAATTCTGAAAAAAAACATGCAAACAAAAAAGGTTCAGGCACCAGCGATTACTTGTATTAATGAAAGGAGGATCGTGCTTTTAAAGGTTAGTTAATATAATATTGTCTTCTCGGGTTCTTGGATCTTTGCGTATAAAATACTTATCTTGAATACGTATCAAAGGTTTCAAGTTGCATACAAATTGCTATACATATTATTCGTATTTGTAGCACGATGTGAGGGAATAACATAGAAGGGTTATCATTATGGTATTTGTATTTAGTCAGGACAATTGCATAGTGAAGATGAAGAATAAATAGCAAAATAAAGTAGAGCACTCTACTTGTAATCTTCAACGATACCAGGTGATTTGAAGGGGGTTAAATGGGTTAATCTGGAGGTAGATAAGTGAACAGTTTGAACTTTTCACGAATGTGGGGTCTCACATCTTCATTCTAAAAAGGAACACGAAAAAAATTGTTAATACGAATTAAAAAAATTTCGTCAATTTGAGTTAAAATTAACTAACCATTTCAACCAACTCCTCAAGGAAAGGAACTAATTTCATCAATTCCGTGTCTGCATCATCCAAGAACCAACTTTCAATAGGGATTCCATTTTCCAGCTGAAAAAGGTCACACAAATTCCAATCATGAAAATGGGTAATATATTAACATTATGCATCAATCCCGTACCTGATACCCAAACGCTTGTGGGGAGTTGTCAACAATAATTACTTTGGACAAATCTCTCCCCAAAATACTCAAATCCTTTATATACTTTCCATTCACGCATAGGCAATGCTCTCGGAACAATCGATACCTTTAAAATGTACAAGTTCATTTAGATGATATATATAAAGAAAGACAAGTGTTTAGTAAACCCACTTGATCCATTTTCTGGTAGGATCCAACAAGTCCAAAATTTTGTTTGCATAAACTTTTTTAGAAGCTGTGAACAAGATGACTTCAAACATTGTAGAGACACGTTCCAGAAACTCTTTGAAGAATGGTCTTGTCCTTCCGTATACCTAGAAAAGGATGAAAATCAGGATGTCAGCAATTTTGTTCGTCTTTTAATTTAATTAGTCATTTCCAAACTTACTTGATAGGTACAATCTTGGCAAAAGACAGGGAATGAAAAGGAAGCATCCGACATTTCCTGAAGACTGCAATGAACTAGCGTTTCATCTAAATCCAGTACGAGACTCATTTGAGGGGAACTTCTTGTACGAAGTGGGAGCACCGAGGGCCTTCCCTTCATATCTGGGGTAAGTGGGGGCAGGTGTTTGATGAAAAAGTATGGATTAAAGTCCCAATAGTCATCATAGTACATCTCGCCGTTATTTCCATCTGCAAAAATTTAATGACAGTAGAATAAATATTTTATAGCTTGTGATAAATATGTTTATATTCTTATTTTATCGACGTATAATCAACTTAACACCCAATTGGAAGAAATGATAGGGGTTGGGTGGGTACTTTCTTGGGTGAATAAATAAATAAAGTAGTAAAAAATTCCAGATTTGAACTAGTTCTGTCAAAGTTTTACCAACTCTTGCTCAATCTTATCATCATTATGCAATATTAATATTTCACAACGTAAACCGTAAACGGATAAGCTAAACGATAAAATTTCATACATGACTTATATAACACTTTTTCATACACTATGTTCTGAGTCAGACTAGCGTTTAAACTAATTTAAACTCGATTAAAGGCATCCGAAAGTCTGACTTTCGGAAGCATTCTTATGACATTTAAGTGCGTCGGTCTCGTGTCGCAAGGAGCAAAAAATTTTGGCTGTCCAAATTAACGACCCCTGTAACGATCATGTTTTGAAAGGAAACGTGAATGCGAACTACCAAAAATTTCCTGTAGTCATATTTTACATGACAATAATATTTTCTGAACACGTCATGTTTTTTCATTGATTTCATTGATTCGTACCGATAATCGTAAATTTTATCAGTAATAGGGGTTTACCCTACATTTGTAAAGAGTAAAGACTAAAGACGATATTGATTCATGATTCTGCGATGCTCATTATTATAAAATCTTGTCCATTCGTACAATTAGCGTTGTCTTAATTCTGGAAGATTCTGATTTAAACTAGGTTTGACACAGTTTCATTAATATCAACAACTGTATTCATTTTTGGACCGAACAACTAAACTTATTTGTGTCATGTCAAGTGACTCGAATTAAGACATTCTGCGAATTCTGCCATCGTAAAAGGAAGAGAGGTTTCATAATAATAATTTGACGACTTATTGACCGACTCTTGAGCGAGATGTTTTGATATTATGTCACAAACAGCCATGCGTAATTGTGTCGCAGGAGGATATTATGAAGGATATTAATAAGAAGATAAAAATCTTTTTAGTTTCTTACTTGTGTAGCCATTACTGTATGAAACGCCTACTCCCCCCGGTGCACAGGAAGTGATGAGAGTGTTGTCCACTCCATTTGGCTGATGATTATACAACATGATGTTTTGCGTTTGTTGGTTTCGGTTTCCTTCTGCGGAAGGCACGCTTTGTTCAACTCGTTGACAAGCACCACATCCTTGAGATTGATAACAACAACAGGAAGAACAAGGAGACAAAGACACGCTGTTTGTAGACATTGATGATTCTCCGCCAGTGTCACTGGTTGGTCCTAGGTCACAAATTATGCGAGAAGAAGTGTCCATGGAACAGGACATTGACATGGATGAAATATGGCAAGGCCCACCCTGGTGATTGTTGAACTCTAAGGAAGGGGATGAAGAAGCAGTATCTTGCGATGTAGGGACAGCTACCATCGTCACAATTGTGGGGGCATCGCTGGAAGGGGGGGAGGAACTGGAATTCCAAATTGGTAATGATGTCGATGATGAGTATGCGATTGAAGAGGTTGAAAACATAGCTGTGATTTCCGACGTGAGAAAATCGCCACCTCCATCACTGCTACTAGTACTAGAGCTGGAGGACGATGAAGAACTGCTGCTGCTGCTTATATCATTATTGACGCTGCTGGTCACAACAGTTTGAACTGGAGAACCACTATCACTACTACTGGGGATAGAATTGGACACCATTGTCATTCCACCGTTGGGACAGTACTCGTCAGAAAAGAGGTTAAAGTCATCATCATCATACGTGAACTTGCAACCACTGTATTCATCTACAAGACAGGAAGCAAAGGACGAGTTGTTTCCTACAGAAGATGGACCAGAAGAGACACCACCTACAATTGTTGGAAGCTGCGTGAGTACTGGCCCACTATCTGATGACATTGCAGAGACTTGGTTGTCGTCGTCGTCACCTTGGTGGTTAGAACCAGAAGGTGACGAGGATAAAAATTCTGTCTCTTGGCAAAAATCAAGATCGGAACTATCGGAAGTATTTTCTTCTTGAATGGAGGAGGAAGTGGTTACATTTGTGCAGTTTTCACGATTATCTTCAATGCCACAACTACTGAATTGATGGTTTTTTTCTTGGTCTTTTAAGTTGTTGTCCTCTGGTTCTAATTGGGATAGTTGCGTCAAGGAATCTACTTGGGAAGGAATAGAGATATCAATTCGTTTTCTACTTATTACTGCACGTTTTCTATATTTCTTTCGTTTCTTGGCCTTCTTCGTGGGGACTACCACTACTGGGGCGATACTCAAGAGTTCCAAAGGTAAAATAAAGTTTGTGGAAGAGGACGGCAGTGATGACGACGAAGCATTAAGTTGAACTTGGGTAGTCGATGTGGCGGACACAAATGAAGAATCTTGTAAGTCTTGTTGCAGTAAACCAGGCTTCTTTACTGGCGACGATGGTCGTTCGATGGTTTTGTTACAATTTCTAGACCGTAAAACGCGTTCTTCATGAGTAAAGTTGCTGGTAGTTGTGATTGACTTCAAGCTGAGAAGATTTGGAACTTGTGTCAAAAGTCGGGTTGAAGAACTTCGTGTCAGGATTCCATACTGGTGGGTGTGGGCATGGGAGTGGGTCACACTGCGATTTCGAAAGACTTCAAAAGTCTTTAAGGGTTCTTTTCTAGAGTTGCTGTCTGTGGTAAACGTTGTAGCTGTTTTACTGCGGAATCTGAATCCAAGATGATGTATTCTTTGATTTTGATGAGGAATAAATGAAGAATGATGATGAGATTGAGACGTTCTTGAAGTGACTCGAGTTGTGGATGTTGTAGTCGATGTCGAGGTGGTCGAGGATGTAGAATTTCGTAGTTTCATCAATGCAGAAATTCCTCTTGCAGGAATTACTGGTCAGTCAAATTCAATCCAAGTTGGTGTGATTCGTTCGTAGAAACAGACAAACGTCAAGACTAAGAAAGTAGCTACGTCAATATCCTTTTAAGTCCAGTCCTGCTCAGCAACTGAATCTGAAATACATAAAATAAGGTCATAAAAATATTTGGACACGTTATATTATATTGTTCTTCTACTCATAGATTAAATTAAAATGAGTAAATTCTGAGGGAACTCACTGAAATAATGCTGGATTGACAATTGGTATAATATTGATGATTGCTGGACAAGAACCAATGCAAGAGTAATGAAATAAACAAATTGGACTTGCCATTTAATTTGAGATTATAAAATATCATCCGATCAGAATCAGAATTTAATATCCATTCATTCCTATCAACTTAAACTAGTGGGGAAGGGTTGGAATTGGTAAGAGAGGATATCATAATCATAGACCAGATATTGCCTGTATGGAACGGAGGTTGGAGGTTCATTTTCATTTAATTATTTATTTGCAACCAACAAGATATCAATAATATAATAATATCAATCAACAGTAACTGTTACTGAACAGTATAAAATTTGCCAGTATCCATCATTTTCTTGAGTCATTATTTTCGCGAGACCTAGAAACAAACCCGAGTCACCCGAAACCACCCACACCATGCACAATACCCTCAGCTAGCGTCCTTTAATTGTAAATGAATGTGTAGGTAAGGTTAACACAATTAAATGCATTGCGTGGAGGTTTGTTTTTAATCGAAATTGCAACTGACTGACCTATGGATGGAATACGATAGGATAAATATTATGAGATTATGGCACTGATGGGGTCATCGTTTTATTTAATAGATTCCCCTATGATCTCATTAAATATTTTAATCAAATAAATGCACTCTTATTAATTATCCCCCTTGATAAAGTCAATTATGCTTTCCAATGTTGGATTCAGCGAGTGGAGAGCGGTGGTATGGTTTTCGAGTGGATAATGCGATATTGACAAAGTTTTGTTATTATTATTATGAAGCCTTGGCCTCCCTACAATTATTGGGGGGATTCCCATCAATCGAAAACGTCGCATCGCAACAAAGCTTCGCAAGTTTGCGAAGTTTGCGAAGTGGTTGACGGGAGGGACCATTTTTTCTCA
>JAQIWQ010000790.1:0-13843 GCA_034695825.1 Folsomia inoculata
TCAATGTCTCTGCTTACACTGGACTTTCTCTTTGGTTTGTGATGTAAGGCACGTGTACTTTCTTTTAGTCGTTTTTGTTAGAACTCCAAGAAAATATACCATTATCATATTATTTTCGTAAAGTATTCATACTTCCACTTAATTCATCACTGACAGTCACCTTGTTTTATGAAAAGTCGGCAATGAACACAATGAATCTCATCTCATCGCAATAGGAATTAATGGCCACAAGAATAATTAGAACTGATTGCCGTAATTACACGTCCCCAGGAATCTCACTCGTGATGGCCACTCTGTTCATGAGGTGCACGAGTTGAGACGCTTTCTTCATTGTTGTTGTGACTTGATTGTTGGAAGCATAGTTGATACCTGCACACTGCAGTAGAGCCTCTCTTAAAAAATAGAGTTATTGGACATAAAGTGGGCAGCAATCCAAACTTTAAAAATCATCAGATTCTGCCTGCTTTACTTTTCTTTACTCTCCCAACATGACCAAAGGGGCTTCATCAAAATTACATTGAAACTGAATAAGTGACCCCTTAACCTTCCGTTCTTTTGTTTAGTTCCATGGTCAAAATGATTTGAGAGCCACAGGGCTTCAATCCGTCGTCATTTCATTCGTGATAGCGGTAGTAATGTCGGCGGAGAATGAGATTTAACAATAGAGAAATAATTAAATACAGGTAGTCAGTCTCATAAGGTCTTCACAATAGAGCTCATACATACAGTCCGACCACATGATTAATAATCTTTTGCCCTTGAGGTACACCCTACTATGAGCACAGTCTTTCTTCTGCTTTATGCCTACTTTTTCTCTTAAAACTCTTCCCGTCACTTTTTTTACCCCCACTACTTGTCAAGCTTCAGAAGCAGATAAGCTCAATTTTCCTTTACACTATCACACATCTCCACTCAAGAGCAAATCAACCTCAGATATGATACTTTTGTTTTGTTGCATCCATTGTTGGCATCTGGCCGGTAGTCTTCAATCAAGTAAAACTTTTGCTCAGCAAATCCAATTTCATTACACCCGTTTTTTGATGTTCATGCGAAATGAGCTCATGTTCATGCAAAATGTTGATGAATGTTTGGTTTCGATTTGAGATGGGTGTCTGAAGATAGAAAAGAGTTTCATTACGATGAATCGTGGTCGGCACTCTTGATTTTCTGGATCGGACGTATGGATGGAAGGGCTGCACGCGTAAATGTAAATTATTTCATCACCGTGCCGAATTGTGATGGAAAATAGCTCTCGGATATTTTGTGTCCAATTCATGCATGCCATCCCGTTCAGCGAACTTTCACCATGCAGAACAATCTCATCAACTAAAATCCACAGTGAGGATTTTACTTAATTGTAATATATATTATTCTAACCTTGTCTAGAGGAGCTTGGAAGAGTCCGAACATGCAGAATTCCACAAAGTTGGGGCAGCATGGAACAGCAATGTTGCAGTTTCCCAGAGGTAAATTGCAGTTAATAGATGGAACAAGTATTTATTACCAATTGTCAGCCATACCACGTCTTGAAACTAATGAAATCATTCCAGAGGTGACCTGGATTCTTTTGAAACTGAGACAGACGGTTCTGGTTCATCCCCGGAATGGAATTTCCCCAGAAGAATTCCAATTCCAAGGCTTCATTCCTCGTATAACCACCATCACCATCCCACAAACTTGTGCAGCAAAGAAGAAAGGGATGAGTTAATTCTGAGCGTCAGTGTGAGCAGTGAACGAGGCAGTCCACAATCGAGATCTTCGGATGTCTCATCATCCATTAGCACCCTCACAGGTAGGACCAATGCACAGTAGCAACTTTTCATTAGCTTTATGATTCGTTAATTATAACACAACATTCAAAGGCATAACAAAGTTTCCTTGCAAGATTTTTTAATATCGAATCATCCATATAGCATATACACTATGAAAATTAATTCATATGAAAAAATCTTACCTTGCTCACGAAATGAACGACTGCCGACTAAACATCTAGTCGGACTGTCGGATCGGAAGAAACGGTGGTGCCATGAATTACTCCCTATTCAACAATATAAAATGCTTTGACTTTTGTGTCGAGGTTGAGTTGACGTAACAGAATGGATCAGAAATCCATGAGAGGAATTTTTAGCTGATAAAAAGAAACCTGTAATAATTGCCACCCTTAAGTCATCCTTTCCCAAGTATAAAATGGAAAGACTATTCATCACGGATGAATGTGGCCATCCAATTTGATAAGACTATTCTTCTCTGAAAGAGTGTTTGTGTGGACTCTGAGATTTTTTACCTTCCGAAAAAAGAACTCACCTCTTTACAACTTTGAGGCTGGCTGATGCTGGTAAAGTAGCAATCGCTAGAGAAAATTATGATTAATGAAAGCGAGGAGGTGGATGGATGGATAGATGAACAACATATGTTGGACGAAATGAAATGTTATTTAACAGAATGGACACCTCAACTCCATTATCCCATGAGCCACTGACTAAAACCAGTATTGTGATGTATTTTGATCTGTATGGAATTAAATAGAATTGCAGCGTAATCTGGTTGAGAAAAGTCACAAACTTTTTTACCTCTAATTATCCAACCTCGTCATGTTTCAAATGTATCTTCCTTCTTGTTCAGTTTCATGCATGCAACACCTCTTTCACACCGATAATGCTCAAACCACTTTTTACCATAGTTAGCATTAATCTATTACTAGATTTGCTACTGTAATTTTCAAAACTAAAAAAGTATTACAATTATTCAGACTGAACTTAATTGGAAAATTAAAGGCCGAGACACATTTTTGTGTTCATGCAAGTAAGTCCCATCTCATTAGTCTTCAAGATTATTCTTTACCGATTGCTGTGTGCATGACAAAAGTTCATCTGGTATAATATATTCCTCTACCACTAATTACTCCGGCGTTTCTTGCTGATGGTTTCCTTTTAAGGACAAAGTCACTAAACAACATACATGTCAAGGTGATGGTTAAAGAATGTACTGCTGCCGTTCAAGTTCGAGTTGGTTTTGCAAACAGAGTTGTAAAATCCTTTGCAGAAGTCGCAGACACTGAAACAGATTTTATGTGCCTTTGGTTTAGGACGGGATATTGAATTGGATGCAAGTAGACTTTGGACATTGTATCATCATTTATTTGTTCCTTGGAATAGTTTTCCATGCAGAGTCGAGTCATAAAAAACTAATTATACAATTGGTAAAGAGTCGAGTCAAGGGGAGAAATGCATTAACTAAGAGGTTTATGCATGTGGATTTGGATTTGAAGCTGATGATGACTGTTTCGTCTTGTTGACCCCCGAATGAAGAATAATGAATAATTGGAGACCGTGATGGAGTTAAAAGAAAATGAGAATCTTTTTGTCTCCGTCTGTCCATCTAATGGTCATTGGCCAGTCAGAAACAAACTTCCACTACAAGCAGCAGTGTTTAGTACGGCAAGCAGGGGTAGGTTAGAGATGGTTGGAGGAAGGTAGAGAGAAAGGAAGAAAGAATGAATATTGATGATGCAAAATGCAATTACAATCAACGTTACTTACAATGCCTAAGGGTTGCATCTAACCTGGCTGAAGATGAGAGAGTACAGAGGGACAATAACAGTTGACGATTTTTGTTGTGCAGTGTAATTGCATATCTTGATCTTGCCTGAGTTTCCGACACGTCCGAGTTAATTCATTATCTTTATTTAGCAAAATCACGGTAGGATTGATGTTGGTTGAATAACGAAACTGTAATGGGCAAATATTATGAATAATGTTGCAGCTAATTAGATAAAGAGAGATAGGATGATATATGATGTGTATTATATATCCTTTCCTCACGATTTCAGTGACTGTGCATTCGTCATTATAGAGTTTCAGTCTTTTATCATAAGGATAACATATTTTCAGTATTCGATGAACATAAAGCTTAATGAGCAAAACAGCAAAGTTGTATGAGTGAGGTTAAATTTTGCTTGAGAACAAATTGAGATCGGAAAGGGTATTCATGAGTTTGACAAACCACTGACTGCTTTGTTTTTGCTCATAACCATTTTTCACAGAGAGAAACACAATCACATTCATATTACAGCTATCTATATGAATATTCATCATTTAGCGAATCCAAAGACAAATTGGTCATTCCGACCTACGTACGCATAGATAACATTCAAAATTCTACATGGATGCATTTGACTGAAAATGTAGAGACGAGACGGTGTGTGAAATTATCGTCTTATGGACTGTGAATTTAAGCAGCAAAGGTTTTTACCCTTCCTTCATTCTATCCCCAAAGTACAAAATAGGCTTGAGAATATTTTTCTTCAAGTTAACAAATTATGTGACATGCTGACTAAGATGATGATGAGTGTAAAAAAGCAATTGCATCCGTAGTTCGTAAAATGCAATGCTCAGTCTTTACTTTTTGCACAGTTCTTGATTTTATATGGATTTTTGATGTAAAAAACTAGGGAGCGGAAGTTGGTTGGATTGGGAAACGAATCAGTGAGACAAAAGCCACAATTGGACGTGTATTTGTGTTCATCGGAGAAAGACGACATTTGACCGCATCGTCTCATCATCGTGGAACATTACATATCATGTCGTTGTCGCCGTATGGTGGTGGCAAGATTTCTAGTTCTTATAATACTTTTCAACTTTTCGCAGATGTGCATAGAAAAGAAATATGGATTTCGATGTGGATGGTTTCTTCGGAAGAGGAGATTATTTTGGCTCCAAAACATACATAAGCATTGCCGAAATGTGAAGAAATGTCCTACTCCCTCTTTATATTTTGGTTGGTGGGTGGTGTTAGCTCAAGCGTGAAATATCGGGTCACACTTGACAAATTCTTTCAACTATTCAAGCTGTCTGTTGAATATATGACAAGGATTTCTGGACAGGAGAAGGCTTTGACTTTGTTGGATTGGATGAAATCATAGAAATGTTGATTCATTCGTAAATCCATTTTTCTCGGCAGTATCCCTTCATATTCATATTGCTCTAGACTACATTGTGTACTATCGAGTAATGCTCTGAAGGTCATACCATTTTAAAGTGAATCTCCGTTTTCAACCACAAAATTCGTCTATCATGTAACATTGAGAATAAAACGAGCGACATTCTTGCTCCCGTGCGTATAATGTGAGATGAGATGGACCTAGTATTACCATTGTTCTTATGACGAATGACTTGTTCGGTAACCCTTTCCGAGCTGTAGCTCACTGATAAGTCAAATCCCATCACAACACATTAACTAATACAACCACATAAAACAACTCAGCGTTTTATTTGAGTCGCTATTATGTATGGCTTTGTTACATTTCCCAAAGAAATGAATCAACTCAACCCAACAACGCTCTTTCAACCAAAAAGTCAACAATGCCTTGCATGACACTATTATCTAAGAGTTGCTTCATTCAAAGTTTTGAATTGAATTCGAGTTTGAATTGTTTAAATGAATTGTCCGTTGCACGCATCCACTGGTTTCGGCTGGCAAACATCAAAATAGTGTCTTGAAAAATTAACTCAGATTCTTAAATTAAACGATGCAGTTTGCTTCGTTCTAAGTTCATTTATTGTCTTAAAGCTTTCATCGGTTTCTGGTTTTTCCTTCCACATTATTGTATGACTGTGAATACTAATAAAATGATGATGGCATATACATTGTAGGTGAAGGGGAAGATGGAATTGGTGAAGGTGTTAAATGAGACAGAAGTGTTCCCACTGTGCACAGCCTGACATTTGCGGACATAAAAATATTCGATTACTTTTTCCTTCGCATCGCAGTATTTCGAGAAAGTTTAAGTTGCTGAAAAGATGAATTACACAATATTTATAAATTTATAAATTCTGGTTTAACTGTCGCTGCTGGTGCTGTGAGTGAGCAATTGTTTGTGAGGTAGTAGAAAAAGTACCGGAAGTTATCTTTGACGCTTCAGCGGACTCGTGAGAAGAGTCATTTGGTTTTTGACTGTATAAACTGACTTGACCATTTCCTTCATTTTTTTCTTACAACTTACGTACTCTTGTAAAAGCAGTTTTAGTTCAGTAAGTTTAGTTTGTAAACTAAACGTGTGCGACCGAGTTGAGATGAGACTAAATATAAATTGTGTGTTCTGTGTGATGTGCATATTTAAGTCTGGTCATAGCAGTTTGGTTAGTTGGCAATATAAAGTTCATCGACTCCCTCTGTCCCTGTGTAACACCACATTCTTCTTAAACTGAAGTATCCTCTGGTCAGTTTTCGATGTGCAAGATTGATTTCAGGCAGATGAGGTGGAATTCATAATTCATATTCATTTACTGCCAAGGAGTTCAGGCAGTAGAGTTGTTATGCATATTCATTCTCTCATCTCTCTCGATCATCTATTCCATCACTTATATTACTTGAGTCGAGTTGAGTGCTATCTCTCTCTGCGTGGTATTTAGATGTGTCGAATTCAAATCTTTTTGCTATTCTAAATGCCAAATCTTCATCATCTCATCTGAATCAACGACCAACGCCGGACGCACCGGACATGACATCAACAACGCTGAACATCGGAACTTGTGTTGTTTGCAAAGACCATCGCTCCTCATCTCATCGTCGTCATCTGCCTCGAAGCACCAGATGTTATGCTAACTTTGGTTAATAGTTTACACTCACACACTCGACTCTCATTATGACCAATGTAAATCTCATCTAATGTAGTCACATAATGCATAGCAGTAGTACATATTATTACCAAGAAAGGGTTTCAACTCAGATCTTCGCCCGCTTGCTAATTATCACTTTGATACGTTTGACTTATTTGAAAAGTTTAAAATACAGTTTGTTAGCAAGTATAAATATTTGTTCGTTTGGCGTAAAAGAAAATACGCCAGCTTGATGAGAAAATTGGTGTTAAATTAAATTGAAGAAAATTAAAAGTTCAAGGCAATATTATTAGGTAAATTATTTAAGGATGTGGTAGCTTCTTACTATGAAAATGTACAAATTCTAAACTCCTCATGCACAAAATTTAATTGTATCTCCCAGCAATCTCTCTCCTAACGCTGTTAGCACGTCTTGTTCGTTAATAATTAAGAAAGATGATAAGTCATATCTTGGAAATATGTATTGGATTAAAAGCCTCTCTCTCTCGTTCATACCACATCTGTAAATGAATACAAGTCGTGCGTAAGAATGGATTTTCCTTGACTTTTTCCCTTGATCTTTACAACAATGAATAGGAAGCCAAATCAAAGCAAAGCGAGTCATTGGGACTACTGGTGTGATATATCAAAAGAATCGGAGGCAAAATATGTATCTCTAAAGGGATTTGCTATTACCTACCATCCTATCACCTTAATACAAGGAGTTAGTAAAAAGTAGTAATACAAGGTTGGTTGATGGCTTCTCGTGCAGAGTATATCCCTCAATTGGGAATTAGGATTTTGTGAGCTAATCTTAGCTCTCTGGTAATGAGTTAAAGATGAACTCATTGTCAGGTATAAGACGTATAAGCAACAACAGCAGCAGCAGCAGCAGCAGCAAATAGTCAAAAAGAGAGGATTAGTGAGTGGCCAACCCAAGCACACTAAATGATGAAGGTACCTACAATTTACTATATGCATACATCAGTCATCATCACTGACTTTTACTCGTCGAGTGTCCAATACTAGTTTTAGTTAAGATAGTAAAAGGCGGTTGTGGGAAGAGATTTCCTGCAGGCATTTCTATTCTTTAACACGGTATGATGGTTTATGAAGGTTGCATTGGTTTTTGTATGTATGGATGGATCAAATAAGTCCTCTCTCTGCAACCTGTTGATGATGATCATCAAACAAACCTGTGCTCCAGGTTGGTACACACACACGATCATTCTCACGTCGAACTTATCTGAACGAGTGTGTTCTGTTTAGAAATACTAATACTTTTCTCCACTAATTCTTCAATCGAACTAGATTTGGTTCACTAAAGTACTTATTCTTGAGAAAGAAAGTTGTTACAAGTTCTAGATGATCGAGAAACTTGAGTGTCTCACCTTTCCCGGAGCGAACGTGAAATGAATATTATTGATTAGTTGCCCTGTTCTGCAACTTTCTCTGTTACATTCTCATTTGTTATAGCTCGTGTAGTCTGACATAAAAAGTTATGTATGTTGTGCAGTGTACCCAGTCCCGTGAGTAAGGTATGGAATAATGAAAAGAGATTCCTTTGCAAGGAGCAAAGTGTATCGAAGGGAAATTCATCCTCGAGCCCTAATCAGAAACTGATGTTGAATATTGTGTCGTGAGTAACCATCATATGAGAAAGAAGTGAAAGATATCTTTCGTAGGGATCAAGTTTCCGTCATAATAATTATTATGACGGAATTGGATACTAACTCACCCGTTGTTTGGCCATCATGGTGTTATGGCTGTAAGTGACAACTTTTCCTGGAAATTGGACTCTTCACATGTCTCATTATGTAATAATATCGATTTTCTCAAACTCTCGATATGTCACGTTGGGTTTTGGGTATAAAATGTTTGGCTGATTCAAACTCGGTTCAGAAGGTGGCTATAAAAATGTAAAGATTACTATTTCAATAAAAAACGGGCTTGGCCCTTCTTTGTTCATCTTGTTCATTTAATTAGTCAGTCGGTGGTAAAGAAACGGGGAAGGTTATAAAAATTTTGATTTATTAACCATCTCTACTCAAACTCAGTCTTCGTCTCAAAGTGAACAATTGCGGAACCGTAAGATTACATGTAACAATCGAAACTGTCAAACACAGTATTTTCCCTCACCGACATTCTCCACTTACGCCTTTCTCAAGCAAACATTAAACTGTAGTTTAGCTAGCACATTCCACAATTTGCAATTCTGTTACCTCCACTAGCATAATTACTACGTAGAGTGGATAACAGATAAATAATGATAGTGCGTGGGTTTTATGAGACCAAAGAACCACCAATCTTTTTCATACTCTCATATAGTGCTCTTCATTTTAATAATTAGTGGCCACTGTGTAGAGCCATGGTCTAGTCCTAAAATTAATGTAAGGGTGCAAAACGGCTTTCTCGTAAAAGGGGTGGTATGGTTTGGTATGGTGGGTTCCTTAGTTGAGACCAAGTTTATTAAAGAGAAGGAGTTGTTCTTTATTGAAAGACTTTTTATAAATAATAAAATGCTCTTCCATGGTTGTTTATTACCTTCTTGTTGAGGATGAATCTCAACTTTTTGGATAATGTCGCATTTACCTTGGCATCTTTATATTGTAAAAAGCTGCAGCCTGTTGACTTTAAGGATGCATTGTAATAGCTCATCTGAATTGTAATTTTGAGACTGAACGTGCCTGTTGGTTAGTTGGCCCATCATTTTATTTTATTGCCGAGTTTAGTTAAAAGCCTAATAAGAAAATCTACCTACGGGATGAAGAGAGATACGCGAGGCACAATGAGATGCACTCATCATCACTGTGGAAAGTTGGTTTGGGTACAAAATCTGTTCTTTTATTCACCAAACCAAGAGCAAGAAGTCAGGCTCCAAGTTCTTTTATTAGAAATTCCGCAAAGTCACTCTCTAAACAATTTAAATTACTAAAAAGGTCACTCTCAACCCTTGTGCTTCTGAGCTTTCTCACACTTGGATCGACCATACCAAGATGTGCTGATGTGATGGTCGTTTCTTTAATCCTTATCGCTTAGTCATTTTCTCTCTTCACAGAAGCTCTCAAAATAAATGAGTGATGCTGCTGCTGCTTCAAACACTAATAGTGATCATATCCTCATGCATATACTATAATGTCTTTCCTTTCATAAGATGGTCCATAGCTAGCCACACACAACTTCAACCAAACAATCGCCATTCAACAAAATTAAATATGCCGTCGCCATTTTCAAAATAATGATAATCCACTCGAGTTCTCACACCCAAATATAATGTAGTAACGCACTACATAAATCCAATCATGACTTGTTGCTATTTGACCATCTTGTAACCAAAGTCTCGTCAGGTTGAGGAACAATACTTTACATCAGTGTTTTGCCACAGTAGAGTTAATCGTAAAAGTAAGCTTTGGTTTCTACTTGGGAAAAACGACATACGCGATTCCGATGGAGATGAAGGGTATCAGAGGTGGTCCAAAATGCTCTTAGAAAGCGTAATACGTTGGGGTGGATTGAGAATCCTTGCATCTTTGATACATTTAAAGAAGTAAATTGTTACTGGTATTGATACCAAGCTGGGTTATTACTTAAAATATGCATAATATGTGGCCATTAAATATGACACGTTGATCATTTGTCTCCTGCTCAAAAATTTTCATTTGTGGTTGGTTGTCTCACTGCCTCCTGCCCAGCTCCGGGGTTGGAGTTATTAGATTAGATAGAGCTACAGGTTTGGCAGAAACAGGGAATGACGTCAAGGAGAAAGTGGACGCAACTACATAACTTTTTGCCCACCCACCATATCACTACTAATGAGCATGATACCAATAAATTGTACTTTTGAAGACCAATTTATTTGAAAGGAAAAGGATGATATAGGAAAGATGACGTTGTCTTATCTAATTCTACTCCATGTATTGGAATCAAATTAGTTTAAGCTAAAAATGGAATTGAAAATAGAATTTATTTTCTTTACAGCAGCTGAATCCCAGTCAGAAGAGACATCAATAACAGGATCAGGATCTGCTATTAACATGAATAACAATAACGACTCTCCAACGCCACCAAAGTCTAAACGAAAGTCTAAATCGGTTGCAGTGAAATTGGAACGACATTCGCCACAGCTAAGTTCATCAACCACTTCGCCACCGATGACGCCGCCTCCATCGAATAATTCTGGGAACCCTAGTGTTATCTCAGGAGGAGGCTCATCGCCCCCACCCGCACCAATCAAACAGATGGAACAAATGATGGGTTCTGGTAGAAATTATTCAGATTTTATGAGAAGCCTTGCAGCAAAATATAATCAGCAGTCGACAAATATAAATTCAGAGTAAGAAATTGAAACGAACATTCTATTCTATTTTTATGCACTGCGATATTAGTTTATAGAAAGCTCCCAGAGGCTTGATCGTGTACATGTAAATGTATTTAGAGGGTAGTTTTATGAAATTTTTATTTTTGATATTGAACACCATCCTTTTGTCCATATTAAACAGGCGACTGTTTAAAATAAGCATGCCACATTCCAGAATATCTGTTTCGTTAGGAAATCAATAAGCTTATTCTTTTTTGTCATACATTTCATTGCGTGCATTCATCATTAGGTAAGCACAAAAGTGGAAAAACGTGCAGCACTTTCACCCGCGATCTGACAATTTAATAGCTGGTTTAATGCGCAAAGTCCGGTGGGAGTCAGTGTGGTCATACTTGTTCAGTCTTTCCGACCTTTAAGGTTACATTATTAGGATTAGGTGAGATAGACAGGAGTACGATCTGGACTTTCTCCGTCATAATCTAACTACAAGTAGCAAAGCCCTAATTAAACCCGGTTACGGTGGCCGGGTAGGTAAACCACTCGTAACTTTAGACTTGACATTCCAACTTTGTGGTGGATGATGATAACAGTATTCAGCGCACCTGTATGATTTATAGAAGAAACAACC
Source organism: Folsomia inoculata (assembly GCA_034695825.1). NCBI lineage: Eukaryota > Metazoa > Arthropoda > Collembola > Entomobryomorpha > Isotomidae > Folsomia > Folsomia inoculata. The sequence goes on from JAQIWQ010000790.1 coordinate 11,543, forward strand.
CACATACTTCAACCAACGCTTGCACTCGAAGTGCTATCATAGAACATAAGGTTCATTTATATAACATAGTTCATTATAATTACAGATATTACAGCAGAACATCTCCAGCCAACTTTGCCTTTGATACTCGATTCCTAAAACCAGCAGCAGCAGCAGCACTTCTAAATCTCAGTTGCTCTCAAATACCGTCAAACCTCTTCGGTGGTGGAGACAAAGAAAAGTTTCCAATGATCGACATGTCTTCCACACAAACCCTTCTGTCCATGGTTAGGTCAGCATCCGCAGCAGCTGCAAACAACTTGGAAAGCTTGAAGACGATAAGCAGTAGCAGCCAAAGCCACAAACGTCCAAATTCCCCGTTGGACCTCTCCTCCAGAGATATGCCGAGTACTCCTCCTCCCCCGTTGAAAAAGTCCAAATTAAGAAATCCACTGCTGGATGCGAAACCTGTAAACACGGTGGCTACTACCAGCTTATCCACGTGTGTCTCGTCCTGTTCAACCGGATGCACGGAGGAAGCCCAAACCATGATCAACTGGTCCGTGGAAGAAGTTTGTCGGTTCGTGTCGAACATCGAACTATGCAAGGACTATGCTGAGGTAAAGATATTGGAGAAAGCATCATGTTGATTTGCTAAATAGTTGAACGATATCTCCAACAACTTATCTGCTCTTCCATCTATGTATTTTTGTAGCATTTGCGTCTAAGTCGGCAGGGACAGCTATTCAATACGATAGAGTAATGTTTAAATTAACTTTGCTTGTCAGAAGAACTGTTAACTTGTTCCTCTGTTTGAGCACACCTTCTCGGTTTGTCCTCCTGAAGTCTTACTCCCCGTGAGACGTGGGCTTAGAATTCAATTGAGTTGGATTTTCTTAATAGTAGTAGGCTACGTCGCAAGGAATGTGGGGATTTTGGATTCGGAGGAGTTAATCAAGTGGTGTGTGCTTATGTGCTTCCTTCTACTTAAGCAGTCTCTTTGTTCAACCGGTTTCTCTGTGTGAGTATTACATTAGGTATTTATTGAACAACCAGCCAACTTTCTCCCACGGGATTAGTTTGTCTGCAAATAATTGAATTCTTTACAAGTGCAAATATAACGTGTTGCAGTGCTTATGTACTTTCTCCTTACTCTTTGTTGATCGGATCAAATGTTTCCACGATTTTTAAGTTGGTTTGAGTTTTTAGTAGTTATTTACATAGAACTAAGTTCTAAACCACATTAAAGACCAAAATATGTGGACTTGATATTCAAATTCAGTAGTAAATACGTCTGGCAAGTTTATGTTGTGAAATTTGCTTCTCTTTTTAGTGCAGTTGTGAAAAGTAGGTTATAATTGCCTTAAGAAAATATACATCATTGATCCGCTTATGCCTTCAGTATAAACCATGAGAGTGGGAAATGCTCACGCACATTAAAATCTGCATGATTCATTCCAGGTCTTCCGAGAGAATTCAATTGACGGATCAAGCCTCCCACTTCTTACAGAAGATCATCTCATGAAAATGAATATGAAATTGGGCCCAGCTCTCAAATTGCGTTCAACAATCGCAAGAAAATTGGGAACTTGTGTCGTCTGTTCACATTGCACGCATTGTCACAATCACAACAACAATGCCATCAACAACAGCCCATAATATTATGACAACTATTTTTTCGGTGTAATGACAACGTTTTCTTTGTAATGTGGAAGCAGATGAAACAAATCTATCAAGCATAATTTTTTGGCTTTACACGACAGAGCACGGTGATACCAAACTTGTACTTCGCTTGTATCGTATTTCGTATAATTAATTATCCCATCCAATTGTCAGTATTATAGTAGAAAATTGGTTGAACAAAATGTTCAACATTTTCCTAAATATCCAAAGAATTAGTTTTAACAAGGAGGATAAGAGTAATAAACTTATTAGTGTATTCAGGCATATTTTAATCCTGGACACCGAGTAATTAATACTTAAAAATTAAAAAAAACTTGTGCAAGTACAGATTCCTGTCAAATGTCAAGTTGAGTGCGATTCAATGCAATCAAAGTTTACATATCAGTATTATTGTGCAAATAGTTAAATGCAAATAAAATATGTGAAAAGATAGTAACTTTCAGTATGCGGGGAAATAAATTTTTATTAAAATTATAAATGATGTTATATGCAATTGAAATTACGTTGTAATTTAGCTTAGGATTACCTGCATTCGAAAATAGTTTCATCACTACAGAAGCTGAAGAAGAATAAATTTCACATAAACTGATGGGTTGGCTCACACATGAAAGAATTTAAGAAAGTTTAAGAAAGGGAAAT
>JAQIWQ010000791.1:0-13837 GCA_034695825.1 Folsomia inoculata
TTTACAGGCTCGGCTCATGCGGATTTCGGATTGGTCACTAATTTGAAAATCATAAAAACGCATTGAAATGTAAATGCTCTACCAACCACATTGTGCAGTGCAATGTCAGTGAAAGTATATAAATTATATACGTATAGGAATCTCACGGTAGTTTATATAATTCATTTAGTCTCTCACAAATTCATACAACTTTATTACATAAATCTTCCATCATAACCCGTAATAAACATTGTCCACATTGTCCACAATGTCTTACTAAATGAAACGGTGCCATAAACTTTTCTTGATTACATGAATATCAATACTACGACCAACCCTACAACCCCCCACGCCAATACAAGTCAATAGGATGGATCACTGTATATACATACATCATCAACCAATAAAAGGTTCGCATTTTCTTCTCTCACCAACCACTACTACCATTTAATTCGCATTGTACTGAAATACCAAGAAAAAAGTGGTCTCCATCTCCCTTCAAGACATGCACAAGTAACATTACTACATCCTCTGAATTGTTGCTTTGGACCATCATTCATGCAGCCATGTATTCTAAGGGGGAAAAGGATCACATCACATCGCACAACATCCAAGAGTCATCCAACATAATATCCATTGAAATCTATTCACCACAACAGAAAAGAATAGTCAAGTCGAAAAAGCAAACAAGACTACGAAAAGACCACTCAGTGTATTTTGCATTACATGATGAGATAACCAAACCACCAACAAATCCAACGCTAAACCACTTGACTCACTTTTGCAAGTATTTTGGTATGCCAAGCCAGTGTATTGCATTGTATTGTGGGGCTGTTAATCATTAGTTGATCTGATCTGTTACCGGAAATGCTACCTAGCCGTCCACTGAAATGAACTTGGCCATTTTCGGAAATTTCCACTAACCGTCCCCCGTCCCCGTGTGTGTTGCTTCAATCTCACCCTCTCACCATTTCGTGAGCAGTGGGATTTTGGCGATGTTCTTACATAAAAAATGCGTAGATGGACACACCGCAACAAGAAAACAAACTGATGGAACAGAACAGGCAAGATGAGATCAGATGACGCCAAGCCAAAACCGTAGTTGGCAGCTAGAGCTACAGAGCTAGTACATAACATAGACCTCTACAACTTCCCATACTGGCTTTGTTTTCTCCTTTTACTGAGACAACAATTACACTTTACATACGTAGTTAAGTTAAAGTAAAGGAAATTAAATTAAAATTAAATTTCCTGAAATAAATCCACAATTACAGCTCAACTAAGCTCATTCAACTTGAGCTAAAGGTTGGACAAACATTACATATTAACCGTACATTACTTTAACTTACACATTTTTAGTAGTGAATTGTGTGGGTAAAAAAGGGAGGTGATGGATGATGATGATTTGACATGACGCTATTTTACTTTACTGTGGCATGCAGTATTGGTAACGCTCCAATTTTCATGAATCACTTCAATGCACTCCTGTACCGTAGTTGACTAATAATAATATCACTTTACCTATACAAACATTATTTTTCATTCATCCTTTTGGATATAATTCAATGTGCTAAATAACCTTAATGAAATCAAAATCTATACCAAGACTGTTTTATAAATTGTACTTACCCATCAGACCAGACTGACCAGATAAGGTGTCAGACACACCAGTCTTAAATGTTGCCCACTTCTTAAAGAACTCCTAACTACAAAAGTAAAGATGGGCAAGATTTATTGAGATTTACGTAATTTACACAGCAAGCACTACTTACATTATGAGATTATTATGCTTTTAATACAGCAAATCATATTATGTATTTACATTATATTTCAATACAAGGAATTCTGAAGATATTTACAATTTCCTAAAATGTTAAATGTTTTTCAAGGATTAAAACATTTAAAAAATTATGTCTAAAGTATTATGTAATGTATGAATAGTTTTTACACGTTGATATTATGCATGTTCATTTCATCCCACTAATTAAGCTAAGCTAACCGTGTTTAAAGTTCTGTTCAGTCAATCAAATCATCAGTCAAAAATTAAATTAATAAAATAAAATAAGGTATAGTGAAAGTCGTTAAATTACATTACAATGTCATGCATATCACATACAATTCACAGATTCAAACAGATTAATAAAATGCTTTTCCAACGCCCACAATAAATGGTCAATCAATAATCAATCAATTAACAGAAATTATTAAAACAAAATGAAAAGACTTGAATAAAATCACAAAATTAAAAAAAAACTTTGTATCACAACCAAACCCCCAAACCCACGCTGCTCTGCAATACCCACAACAGATCTTAAACCATTTCCTTTAAATCACAATCAACTTTCGCAAATACGTATCCATTATCGATTATATACTACATGCTACACCTACAATAAATTATTTATTACTTGTTGTATGTATCTCAATGATATATAATTAATATATAATGCAGTCGATTGTCCAGTCTGATAAAGAGATTTCCGATTTAACAATAATTATTGTGGTATTATGTCTATGGTGCAAAATTTTGAAAACGCTATGCTGTATGCAATTTATAAAAGTCATCATCTATGTCCATTTCCTATAATACTCTGAAATGAAGACCCTTTCCTTGATAACCATAAAAATAAATGGTAACAGATATCATTCTCAGCCGATAATCATTAATCAATTCATCCCATGGATGGATTCATATAAAACCCATGCACTTATAGCTACGTCTGAAATATTACATTACTGATAAAATCTGGTAACATGCTGCTGATCATAAATGGGGAAATTTTGATTCGAAGAAGGACTCGAAGCATTACTCCGGCCACCCGGAGATCGTCGCCCTGGTTCAAAATTGTTGCCAGACGAGTTATGAGATGGAGAAGACGAAGGAATAAAGTTCCGGGCGTGAGTTTGACCACCCGACCGATTTGTCAAAGGTCTTATTACAGTAATTGATGGGTTACTACAATGAGCCGGAAGTGGTTGCGGCATTGAATGTTGTTGTGAAGGCGGGGGAGTAGGGCTTCGAGAACTTGAATGAAGTAAATTTGTACCACTTCCCGGATTTAGGGCTAATCTCCAAGGGCTTGGGTTCATAAATGAAGAGTTGTACTGATTATGATAGGGTGACGTTGGTGAAAGCTGGCCATGCCCGTGCAGTTGATGATTTTGATGAGCATGAGCTGGTGGTAGGGGCGAAGTTACAACAACTACCGTCTCACCAACTACTGGGGGTGGATGGTCATGCTCATGTTCATATTGCACAGCTCTACCCAAGTGATACTGTTGATGAATTTGATGCTGAGTACTGGATGCGAATGACGAACAAGAATTTGGAGATGGGGATTGACTATGAAATGGTCGACCACTTCCATGATACGACTGTTGTTCTGAGCCACACATGCTAATTACTGAATTAGCTCTGGAAGGGGCTCTGCTACTATTACCACCTTCTCCTGCTCGTTCCGGCGTTGGAGTCTCAAGAGCTGAGGTGCATGCAGAAGAAACGCCAGAAGTGGAGGCGTTGGCATTACTATTGGGAGTGGTGGTGGAATTTTGTTTTGATTTGCTACCCCCACCACCCCCGCCGCCTTTCTTATTGTTTGCTGGGAGCGTTCCATTTGCTGCGTTGTTGGCATCGCGTAGATGAATCTTTTTATGGATGCGGAGACTGTTGGCTTGAGTGAAAGTCTTTTCGCAAATTATGCAACGGTAGGGTCGTTCGCCAGTGTGTGTACGAATGTGAAGAGTGAGATGTTGTTTGACGTTGAAACTCTTGGGGCATAAATGGCATCCATACGGCTTTTCTCCTAGAATTTGTCGGTAGATGTAATGTGTATGCCGATTTTAAGGTTAACAAATTCGAACCTGTATGAGTGCGTTCATGTCGGGCTAAGTCTCTCCGAATAAGAAACGCTTTTCTACAATAAAAAAACAGTCAACCAAATTTTTCAATAATAAAAGTACATACATGCAGAAAGACATACCCACAATAGCTACACGTCTCCTTTTTGTCCCCAGCGTGAATCATCATGTGAAACTGTTGTGATGCAAAAATAAATATTAATATATTTCCGTACCTATTTGTCACAAATTTTTTTATATACCTCCAAATGATGCTTTCTCCTAAATGCTTTACCACACTCTTTGCATTCATGGGGCCTTATATTGGCATGTATTTGCTTGTGTACTCTTAAAGCTCCAGAGCCTTTGAGCACTTTTCCACACTCGTCACACATCATTGGAACCCTTGGATCATAGGTCTACACACATGAATCGTAAGATATGTACAATTCGATGTATATATCAATATTACGGTAACTATAAATTTAACCCACCCGTACTCGGTCTTCAGGCTTCTTTTTTGGGCGTCCCCGTTTAGGCACTGCGAAATCATCATAGCAGACCTTTTCAATATTTCATCAAAATATAAAAATGATGCTTACATTTTTCTGGGGGCTTTCCAGAACTCGACTCCTCCTCTACTCCTGAAGTATAACTCAGTTTGGATGTGGACGGCCTTTCTCCATCAATTACCTCCGTTTTAATGGTAGTTGTGGCATTGTTAGTGGTCTTGGACGTAATGGAAGCCACCGGAGTTCTTGATCTGGATCTCTTGTTACCACCATTTAACGAAGACACTGCTGCTTTCTTGGGTTTTTCGCCACGATCTTTTTGAACTTTTATAGTTTTATTTAACGCAGCAGGGGTGGAATCACTAGAAATGCCTGTTAAAAAGTTTTAATTTCATATAACAGATAAAGTAAAGACTTGACAAAATGCAGAAACTACCCACCCACCTTCATCATCAGCATCTGCAGAATAATCCACATCAGGAGACTGACGCTTTCCCCCACTTCCTCCGGTAGTAGTAATCTCTACCACATTCCCATTTTTATTACCTCCTAAATTTTCCTCTTCTGATACTTTAGAAAAATTCAACTTTTTTCTGCTAGTTTTTCTTGGGTGTTCCACCGGCGTAATAACTTCCGGTATCTCCACTTCCACTTCTGTCCCCACATCAATAAGAACTTCGGCTTCTTCAACAACATTCACAACTTTCACCTCCTTATGATTTATCCCCCCATGATGAAGAGTGACCACTGCCGTCTCATGATGCCCATGACCTTGTGGGGGTGGTCTCCCTTCAAGTTGCAAAGCTAGTAATTGCAGGGCTGCTTTTTGATGACGCTGCTCTTGACTCGCTTCTTCATCAATTTCGCTTTGATGTTGATGCTGCTGGATTGTGATCTGGGATTGATTTTGTTGTTGCTCTAATAACGCTGGTTGTTGACGCTGTTCTTGACGCTGTTCAAAACCCACAGGTTTGAAATACTTAAGTATGTCAGCCTGATTTTGTGGTTGCAACTGGATCTGTTGTTGCTGTTGAGTTTGATAGTTTATCCTTGCTCTGTTTTTCTTTAGAGGCATGTGATTTGTGGTGTTAAGGGGGACAATGATTGCTGGTGATTGCGTTGCTGGTTGCAGTAGCGCCACTGCCAATGTCGGTATCGTGGTGGTGGTGGTGGTGGTTGCGACACTGCTAATGGCTGTTGAAGTAGCCTTCTTGAGTACCACTGGTGGCATTGGTAAGACTGGGACAGATGACGAGGACACGTTCAATGAACGTTGCTGATCTGGCTTGTGTTTTTTGGAAATGGTAAGCGTGCTACGAGGAAGAGGTCCTCTTGGGAGCGTGAGTGATATTGGTATGGATATTGGTTGCGACGGAGCCGCTGCAGAAGCTGGGGTGGGCACTGAAGAAGATGGTGGTATTGTAGAAATTAACATACTATTATTGCTATTGTGATGATGGGGGTGATGTGGTATTTGATGAGGAGTTCCATGTATAATGAGATGTTGTCCGGTTGGTGATGGTTGATGAAACAGTGATATTGAAGGTGGAAGTGAAGGTGGTCGGCCCGGAGTAGTTGGCATTATGGGTCGAAGAGGTCTACTATTTGGAGGTGGTGATGGGGGCAAATTTGTCGAGGGTGGTGGTGAGATTGGAAGGATGAATTGGGAAGATGGAGTCTCATTTCGAATACTGTGTTCACTTGGCGAGGATGTAATTGTGGAGATGGGAATGGAGATGAGAGTTGATCGTGGCGTTGTTGACGGTGGTGGTCGTGGTGGAGGTGGACCTGCGCCAATTGGATTGTAAATGCCAAGCGTACCATTTGTTGCTGCTAGGGGGGCAGTGGTTGTCGCATTTATTGGTGTTGTTCTTGTCGTTCCTTGTTGTGCCAACATGGTTAAGGCTTCCGAAATTTCTTGTACATCTTCGATATCATGAATGTGCTTGTAGAGAAAAGACTTCTTGTTTATTAGTTCAATACCTGTGATTGTAATATGTAAGAGAAAATCAGCAAGGTATGCAATGATGCTTCAATATGAAATGGATCATTTTTATTTTGCGTCATTATATGAATCTCAAATAATAAATCATTCATTATGCCAAAAAATATTTGTAATTGATGCATATGCCACTGACGGTATGAAAAATGTCAATAATCAACTTATTATTTGGTAATTTAGATAAAGCACTTAAATTCTACGCAGAGTGACCAATCTAATATTCAGTCCCGAAATTCAAACCTCCGTTAAAACTAATTACAGTTAGCCACTTTCATATGCCTACATATATAGATTCAAGAAATAAACCGATTAATGTTACAGGGACATAATTTACGTGGAGGCAACATTAACCTATAACTGCCTGTCATTTAAATATTTCAATTACTACAAACCAACCAACCAAAGCTCTTTCGCAGACATAGTAGACTTCATTAAAATAATGCAATTAAATAGTTTTCCACAGCGTCCAGATTATGAATGATACTTACCCAGAATAATGCTAAATAAGTAAATCTTGTACATATCAACGATTATCCTAAACGTATCAAGTTTTCGGTCGACACTTCACTTCGGAATGCCGACGGATCAATTACCTTAACAAAGTGATCCTCAGCTCCATGCATTTGCACACTAGTACCAGGTTGAATAATAATACTTTCAAAAAGCACATATGTATAATAGGCAATATTTTCTAACAAGTTGAATAAATGACAATGTAAACATTTACATGCGGTCATGTCGCCGTCGGTGCCCTGCGCTGGTGACATGTCACCCACATTACTTACATTCATGTCGAAAACTAATATTGTGGGGCACATTGACATTGACATTGCCAGGACATTATCGGGATGAAATGGATGCATCATGATTCTTCGCAGTCTCAAGATTCAAGTCTCACATTCCCACAATCTCAAGATTTAACCTCAACCAGCGATAAATCTAATCAACATTTTACTACCTTATCATTCGACAAGGTGCGGACCCCACACATAACCTTCTCCAACAATGTTGCTTTATACAATATAATCTTATCAAAGCCAATAAACACCCAACCCCAAAGTAAAGAAAGATTTGCCCATGCAAGCACAAGTTGACTTATCACCAAGAGTAAATAATTTTCAAGAGACATACCAAAACTCCCATGAATCCACTCTGTAATGATATTGATTTCAGCGACAAGTATTTTCATTTCTTTGCACAAACTGTCCATTTTTGTGCGATAGAGTTTGAATCCATCCTCCAAGTATCGGAGACGATCATTTACTGCAGCGTCGGCTGACATGACCCACTACCACTTCCCGTTCGGGGTCAAGGGGGATTTAAACTTGGACAGATTTGATATATTTTTGCCACTTGTCTCACAACTCTTTCTTCCAGCCACGTGTGTAGGAATACATGCACTTGTCCTATTATTTATACCTACCCCTACCCCTACACTTGCTCAAAGTTGTAGCCCTTTAACCAGGAGAAGGAGCCCTTTAAACCCACTATGGATTCTTATGCAGTAAAGAGGTTGGAGGGATTTTGCAGACAGGCACAACTTGATAATTTTGTCAGTTACAGGAATACACTAGCAAAAAAATTCGACGGGCTCAAGTATGAAAATGATTGGCGGATTTGATTCAGTTAGCAAAGCACAGAAAGGATGTAAAAGGGTTGAGATGTGAGGAGTTTTTTAGCTTGCAGATCCCCAACACTTTGACGCGTCAAGTAATGCAACCAAGTTAACTAAGGTTGGTTGATCCCCCCAGTTAGACTCAACTATGGGAAAGATTGGCATGAGCAAGACCTTGGATGTGCAAGTCTAAATCAACCAATCAACGCCACACACAAACGAACTAAACCGAAGTAAAGTAAAAGAGATCAAGTTAGGTTGGCCGTTATTTGTTACCTCTGCAAAATTGTTCAGCTCTTTACTATGCTATAGCACAAAAATCCTGCAATTGCAATCTGTCCCTACTTACTCTATTGGGCTTAACTTTAACAAAACCAACCAACTTTACTAAAACAATCTACAACAATGGGGGACTACTTTTGGGAAACTTGGCGTCAAATTGACCCCCACCAACGTGCACGCATTGGTTGGGGGCTGCAAGCTAACAGAGTGCAGAGCTACTCCAAAAATGGAGAGAAATACCGGAAAAACTAGAGCTTGTACCTAATTTTACGCAGTTTAAGAGGCTTGGGTTTGGGAATTTATCAAATTTATTGAAATTTCAAAACTGCTCAAAATGGCTCTTTGCGACAACACTCGGGCTTGGAGATGGACGAAGACTCAGAATATTTTTTAATGGGTAGGGGCATTTTATGATGAGAATAATACCAACGAAGAAGGATTGAGAATTTGCAATGGCTGCAGAGCGATGGTTGGTTTCAAGTATTGAGCAGTTATATTATTATTTGGTAACATGGATAAGGATAGGCCATATAACTTTTCCTTTTACAATAAATACATTCAACTTTAGAAAAATCCGTGGGCCAAGGCGATGATACAGAGGACCCCATTGGACAATCCCGTTTCCCCTGTCGTAGGTCCATGCTTGGAACGGACCAACGCGGCGAGCCACTTAGTAAAAGGGACTCACTACAATTACCGTGGATCTTGACATCAGTCAGTGGCAACGTCGCCGAACACGCAACGCATCAACGTTAAAGGAACACTATGGAGGAAAGTCTATCAAGGGATGATTTCCAACATCACGCCCAAATCAAGCACAACGTAAATGGCATGGTACAGGAAATCATGAAATGTGGTATCCACCGCACAAGCAAGCCAAATCGGAGGATGGTATACTATACCTCACAGCCACGTCTTTACATTTTAATTCTGACTTGGTTTAAACTTAATTTCTCGTTTTCTCCTAGATTTTTAACTATTTAAAGAGGGAGTGCCGTACTTACCTTTAGTGGATGTGGAGAGGTGAAGGTGAAGGGGTGCCAATCACTCATGGCGTGGATGGACATGGGAAGTTTTTAATTTCGAAAGAAATTTACTAAAATTCGGATCAAGAGTCGACAAGTGAAATGCCAACAATCAAAGTGGTTATACAATGTTTGGTTGGTGTAAAAATGATGAATGGTGCAGTGATCTGGGATTAATCTTTTAGTACAAGTACTACCATTTGTTTCAATAGTGTGTACATGCTAAATTTGTGAGAAGATTTGTTAAATGCAAATGTTTCATAAAATCTAATTTGAGATTTTTATGAAAATCCAAGAGTTTACGCATTAAGCAGGTTAGACCAGACATAAAATGAGAATCCAAAACCGAAATGCTTAGGAAAGTTCTGCATGCGAAAAATTCCAATTTCATGAGAATTTCATGAGAATTTCTGGAAATATTCAGAAATAATCAAGTGTTCTGTTTTATAGTGCAGTGTAATGTTTGTCAGTAGTAGGTAATCAGATTCTGCAAAATTTTACCAGAGTTGTGTTTGAAGAAATGTTTTAAGAAATGTAAATCAGATTAAACGCGTTTGCAACAATCTGAAAACTTATGCTTTCTATATAAAAAGTCATTTTTCGATTTTCTTTATAAAATACTGAATTACATTTTTATTCTGCGTGCTTAAATATGTGTTACATTATATTCACATTAAATCCAATTTCTAGTTTATTAGAGCAGAATTCAGAATGTATCAAATTCAAGAATGTTTAAGCGATCATTGCATTGTACATATTGCATGCGGTGGTATAACCAACGGTAGTTTTACAACTTATTGTACTTGGCTTAAATATCAAAGGCTCAATTTATTTTCTGTTCATTATCGAATAATTAAGGTTTGAGGTGAGAGTGCATCGAATATATCAGAAGAGGAGGATAATTAATCATGATTCTTGATTAAGACAAAGACATCTCATCTTATTGTAGTTTTGAACTGCATGGGTTGACTGTTTACTAGTATGAATAGAATGGCGTAGGAAATAAATAAATTGTTTCTGCATCTGTCTGCAGAATGTAAATCCACTTAATTGTGGAGATGGTGGAGATATTTTTTAGAGTTTGGTGAAGACATGAAAAGCCAAGCCAAATCCTTGTACTTGTTCAAGTACAAAAAGTTAATGTCCGCTCTTGGGGTTGTGGGGTATACCTTTTGATAGGCATACACCAATGTTGCAAATTTACTTGGAATTTTGTTAGGGGGTTTCTTGTACTTGTACGATATGCCATAGATAACTGTTACAGGAATTGATAGTGGGGTAAATTCGTCGAATTCAGTAAATTCGTCGAACTTCTTCTGTAATGTCGTTTACGCATGCAATTATGTCTGCGACATAGGTTATCCATATTATGTCTCTACTTTCGGCTCTGCACCAGTAACACAATTACAACTCTGTAATATTCTTTCCCAATAGGAATGACTGATGAAATGTACCACAACAAAGAAACTCCGGAACATAATGGAAATTTGATATGTAATTCTGATGGCGGTGGCGCAGGAGATGGTTTCCCATTCATTCTTTACCATCGATTATCAACCTTTACTTTTTTACCGTGCAATAATATTTATTTCGCAATGCTGAAATTATTGATTCTGTAAGGAAACTATACTATTCCTTCTCCCATGACCGTAATGACCACCATAGCGTCGACGCTACATGGATGGACATTTCATGCACAAGGATAGGACGTGGTTTGATGCACTATGCGCTATGTATTATCCAACTCCAGGAGGAGAGGACCTCTGACTCATTTGTGGCATCTGCACTGCAGCGGATTGGTGGGTGTGTCTTTCTGTATGTTCCCGTGCCACGTAACGTACAGCGAATCTCTGAACAAACTGACCTACGACCGCTGAGTAAACTGGACATTTTCCCTCTTATCCATCCTTTGTTCCTAGCCACCTCTTCTACATCCGGCAGAATGACTCATTCCGATCCCCTTTATGAATTTTATTCAAACGGTCAACGATGGATTGCCTTGTGCATTATTTATTACATTACACACTATGAGATGCACACGAATCAGAAAGGTCCGCACCTTTCTCACAAGTACATTTTAATGCTGTCATTACTTTTCCTTGAACCTATAAACGTGGATCATCTCAAAACAAACAATTTCAATCCATGCAAAACGAGATGAAATTGTGCCGCAGGGCAGGCAAACCATTTATAAAATCCAATGAAAGATAACATAATGGAAAATGTCTGTTTACTAAAGATCGCATTTAATTTAACTCCCCGTAACGGCTCGGTAATCCGGTCATAATCTCGACATCACATCACTTTGCACCGTACACATTCTCACTTCCAAAAATTCCATTTTCCATTATCTTCAAACTATCCCAACTATTTCTCGTCTAAAACTAAACAAGAAGTTGAACAGGAGTAAATTTCCCGTGAACGAACCACACCCCCTTTCCCCGTTCTACTTAAACTTTCTCCATCACAAATCCTACCCTACCCCATCCTTCAATAGCTTTGAGTGTGAGGAAAGTTGGTGAGCGGTATTTATAGAGGCGCTTTCCCAGAGGAGCGTTAACATTTATTTCTTCCTTTTCACCTCTGCTCTTCTCTCTTCCTGCTTTTACCACCAACAAATATAAAATCACCACTACTTTTTTGCGAGTTCTCTGTTCTCTTGTTCTTTTAAACGTTTGGAGTATAGTTAATCTACACTTTACTTGACCAGATCAGACCACTGACCCCTAGGTTCGGTCCGACCAAGGGACAAGGGTCAAAGGAAGGCAGAATAAGAACAAAGGGTAAAAGCCATTCGTCAAATTATTTTTATTTGAGTAAAAATAACTTGTTTAAGGTTAATTCTTTTTAATGATTGTCATTTATCTGAGATTTGATGTATTTTATGTTCAAACAATGCCATGTGCTGAGAATAAGCGGAGAAAGTTTATTAATGAGGTTGTCTGTGTTTTGTTTTGTGTAGTTGCAGTAAGTAGGAGCAGCCAAAGAGTTGAAAATGTATCTAAAACACGTAATTCTTGAGGGATTCAAGTCTTATCGAGACCGAACCGATATTGGACCTTTTGATCCGCATTTCAACGCCATCACAGGTCTCAATGGATCAGGAAAATCAAATATTCTTGACGCCATCTGCTTCGTTCTTGGATTGTCTTCGATGAGTGTGGTGAGTTTAAATTAGAGTTAATTAATCGTGAATCGTACAAAAACTGGAGCATTCACAATTAATATATCTAAATGATTCTTCTAATTTAGGTTCGAGCATCAAATTTGGCAGAATTGATTTACAAAGGTGGAACTGGCGGAGTTGCACGAGCTTCAGCATCACTTGTTTTTGATAACATGGATCGAAAAAAGAGCCCAGTTGGGTATGAAAAATATGACCAGATTGTGGTTTCGAGGGTCATTGAAGCGACTGGAACTTGCAAGGTAAATAGTATAGATTGGATTGATAAGGTGTTTTAGACCTGCGAATGTATCAATAATAATTATTATTAAGCATGATTTGATTTGATATTCATGTTTGAATTGCAGTTCTATTTGAACTCATTTACGTCAACTAAGAAAGCAATTACGGAGATGTTCGAGTCCATTCAACTGAACATAAGCAATCCTAACTTTATGATTATGCAAGGAAAAATCACAAAAGTTATTAATATGACTCCGAAACAAATCTTGTCTATGATTGAAGAAACTGTTGGTGGAAATGTTTACCAAGGAAAGAGAGATAAAACGGAACAAGAGATTAAGAATAAGGATCGATGCTTGGAACTTGTCAAGAGTGTAAGTATTAGTCTTTTTCTAGGCTAACTTAATAAGTCTTTACATTTTAAAACTTTCTTGTGCTTTGTATAGACCATTCATGAAGAAATTTATCCAGAATGGAGGAGACAGCGAGATGCTAGAGAAAAGCTAACGGAGTTTCAAACTATTGATTTGCAAAATTCCCGAGCGCAGAAATACTACGCAATCATGAAATTCAAAGATCTCGTGGACAAGTTGAAGAAGAGTCAGGTTCAATTGAATCTAGTACTTGACAGTGAAAAGGAAGATGATGAAGCTATTGTGGTACACAAGAGAGATATTAAAGAGAACAAGAAAAGGCAGGAGCAAATGAAGGCAGCGAATTTAGACAAATTCAAAGAAAAAATTGACAAAGCCGAGAAAGTTATGAAGACTGAGAAAACAGCATTGGTGACGGCTGAAGCCAAGTTGAATACTGCTAAAATGGATGTGGATGATGCAAAGAAGAAATTGGTTGAAGCTGAAAAAGCCAAGAAACAACAGGAGAAAGAAATGCAGGATTATAAGAAAAAGAGCTCGTCTGCTGTTGATGAATTTGAAGATGTTAAAGCAAAAATTGCTAACGCTCAAGAAGAATTGAATAAAGCCAGAGAACAGTAAGTACTATTAAGTTACAAAAGTAATACTTGATTTGTTCTGTACTTGATGTTTTTGGGAATGTTTTTTTAATATTTCACTAGAGAAAACGCTTTGAAAATGGGAAACATTATGGACGACGATGGAAATACCGTCGACGCTCGTCAAGAACTGATGCGTAAGATAAATTTCCTTCGTCTGTATCTGT
>JAQIWQ010000792.1:0-13836 GCA_034695825.1 Folsomia inoculata
TAGTTGTGACTTTGTACCCAAGACTGGGCGAAGATGCCATTGTGCATGGACTAAACGAGACGAAAGCTACCGTCGTCCTAACTTCGCATGATTCGCTGCCAATTTTCAAGACAATTTTAAGCAAAACTACCCACGTTCGAAATATTATTTACATGGAACACTCTAAGCAGAAGACAGACATATTAAGCTACTTGTCTATGGTCACATTGAACGCATTTTCTGACATCGTGGAACGTGGGAGAGAAAGAAGCGTTGGTATGTAGTTGAATAATAATGCAAAAACTTGAAAGGCATTAGAATATTATGAGGTACTAAATACTGAAATCCTTTTCCAAGAATTAAAATCTCCCGAGCCGGACGATGTTGCTTTAATCATGTACACCAGCGGGTCTACTGGGGTACCAAAAGGAGTTTTACACAGTCATAAAGCTCTTGTGACTGCTGTATCTGGAATTGTGGATGGACTTGGAACCATTTACCCTGACGGTATAGATACTGAATAATATGTACAATTTATAGACTGGTTTTTAATTTCAATTCCCACCATGTCCCACTACTGACATTTCCAACTTAACCGAACTTGTTACTGCAAAACGTTTTAAGACGCGCTTGGTTTATTCATATTAACCAGCAAAAAATGTATATGACATATGTAGGTCAATTTCCAGCAACCAGACGCAAAATATCATCTTCCATATCGTATTTGACATAAGTTTTTGACAATTTTGACGATGTGTCGACGAAACCATCTCTTCTTTTCGAAAACGTGCTTTCCGACTACTACTTCATTGTTTATTTATTTTAATTAGACATTTACATTGCGTATCTACCTACCGCTCACGTGTTTGAGTTTACTGCGGAAGCAGCAGCTTTTCTGCAGGGAATACCAATCGGCTACTCCTCACCTAGGACGCTTACAAACATGTCGTCAGAAATCAAAAGGGGATGCACAGGGGATGCCACAGAGTTGAAACCGACAATAATGATTGCCGTACCCCTCGCTCTAGACAACATTAGCAAATTGATTAAGGAACAAGTAGGTCTGAGTAGACCTTTTTCGCAGGCAATCTTCAGCTTTGCTTACGACTACAAGCTGAAATGGTATTACGGAGGATACAATACACCCATCGTAGATGCCATTGTTTTTAAAAGAGCAAGATTAGCTCTTGGAGGAAGAGTTAGAATCATTTTCAGCGGCGGTTAGTCAACGCTACTATAGGATAAGGCATGAGTGACTTTGACAAGTTTGCATTTCTATTTTCAGGAGCCCAACTTGCCGAAGAGACGCACGAGTTTGTCAGAAACTGTTTGTGCGTTAATTTGATTCAGGGGTACGGTCTTACAGAGACTTGTGCTATTGCTACTGCTACCATGCGTAAGACTTTAATTTACTTGTTCTCAGATCGGGAAATATTTTACACTCCTGAATTTTGTCAAAAAGATGAAAAAGATAATAACCAAGGCGAGTCAAATAATCGGTTCCTTATTAAGACGCAGACCTACCCACCCAGCGAACGAAATGAGTACCACGACACTGTCATATCCTTATTCTACCTACCTTCAAATTCAAAACCAAAATAGGTATCTATCACCCTCTATGAGCCATGTTGATAGTGATATCATGTACCATCTACGCCGAATTGGAGTGTTTATAATGCAGCATAATAGAATACATGAAAAAATCTTTCTGACAGGAATTGACTATTCATTGTTTCAGCTGGCGACATGAGTGTGGGTCGTGTCGGTGCTCCGCTTCCTTCCTGTCACCTTCGTTTAGTGAATTGGGATGAAGGGAACTATAGCGTACATGACAAGCCAAATCCACGTGGGGAGCTAGTGGTTGGCGGCGACCACGTGGCCCTTGGCTACTTGAACATGCCGGAAGCTACTGCTGCTGATTTCTTTGTTGACTCTACCACTGGGGTGCGATACTTCCGGACTGGGGATATTGGTGAAGCTTACCCAGACGGATGCTTCAGAATTATCGGTGAGATCGAGGTTTATATCGTGTTTAACTTGATCCGTGAACAACATTTTCATTGCAACAGATCGAAAAAAGGATTTAATAAAGCTTCAAAATGGCGAATATTTAAGCATGGGAAAGGTGGAATCAATCCTCAAAACGAGCCCATATGTTGACAACGTTTGTATTTATGGAGACCCAACTAAGAATGTTTGTGTTGCTTTGGTCATCCCATCTCAAAAACACGTACGATTCGAATTAGATTAGTATTTGATAATTACTAATTGAAATGCATTATTTATAAAATTATTCCCTCGTCAATTTTTTAGTTGCTGACTTTGGCAAT
The DNA here is from genome assembly GCA_034695825.1 of Folsomia inoculata. NCBI lineage: Eukaryota > Metazoa > Arthropoda > Collembola > Entomobryomorpha > Isotomidae > Folsomia > Folsomia inoculata. The sequence goes on from JAQIWQ010000792.1 coordinate 2,310, forward strand.
GCGTTTTGGAAAACAGAGCCAAACACTAGAGGAAAATTGCGCGGATTTCGAAATTGAGTCTGCTTTCTTGAAAGAAGTGCAAAATTTCGCAGCATCATCCAAACTGCATCGGTTCGAAATTCCTGTGGCACTTAAGCTCTGTTCTGAGCTCTGGACAACGGACAACAATTTACTCACTTCATCATTTAAGCTTAAGCGAAATCATGTTGAAGAATATTATCAATCTGATATTGGACGAATGTATGCAAGATGTGGATAACGTCACAAGGGCTTTTTCAGGTACCCAATTTGTATTACCATTGACAACGTTTGAAGTCAATTTATAGGCGTGGAGATGAATAAAATTGTGCAAATTATGCTAATGTGTAATATAATTATCTTTAATAATTTCGTTTTAATTACTTGAGACTTGAATTATTGATTCAGATTTCCAAATAATTTTACACCTGGCCTTCACTTTTTTTGGTGTTTTGAATTGTTCTTTCCGTAAAGTTCAAGACGTACTACCATTGCATTTTGTTATTTGGGTCTTTTTTGGATGTTATAAGTTGGTTTCCAACACTGTAAAGAGCAAGGATCAAATTATAGCCTTCTACAAAATTATGTAATTTGAATTTATTTAACAACGACTTTATGACTTGATGCTTATTACCCCGTAATTTGAAGGCATTTGCCGCTTCCCAAATTTTTTAGATAAATTGCGTCAACTCCAAAGTTATGGGATCCAATTGCACGAATAGGAACCCACTGATGGTACCTTAATTCTTCATTTGGGTTACCCTAGAAAATGGAGTAAAATGCCGTCATTATATTTGTTATACCAACAATCCCACCCGTGGGATATGCCACTAAAGGGGTATGTTAGGATTTTATCACATGGAAATATGAACCGGGCATTTCAAAGTTACAATCCCTACACTTTACGGTTACAATTTGTATAAGACGTACAATTTGTACTTCTTAAGGTAACAATCCGTACACTTTAGTGTTACTTAAATAATTTGATTGAATTGATTGTGCAAGGATCGCCTTTTACGCGCGCTAAAATTCCCTAAAAAACCTTTCCCCTCCAAAGTGTAACATCGTAGGGGAGAAAGTGTAGAAAGGGGATGAGGCCGATGTGGGTGGGGTGAAAATATGGAAAAATGAATTAATGGTCTAGTGGTGCATTAAATTTTCCAACTTACAAGAAGCAGCGGTTCCAATGTAATGTTTCCGGTTTGTTGCTCTTCACACAGTGCGAGTGTGGGTGGAGTTGGTTCAGAAGGAGCGTGTCCTTCCCTTTTCTCAACCCTTTTCTGGACACACTTGAGGAAAAATCCTTTCTCGTCCATTTTATTTATTTCGGGGTTTCCATTATAATCAGCTTTCCATGATATTTTGCCCACATCATTTTGAATGGCGCAGACAGGTGAACCTGGGGATATTTGACCATTTGGCTGAACAATTACTGACCCAAGCTCCTACGAAAGCGGGACATTTTAAACAAAACAATTTTCCCAACTTATTTGAAATTGGATCTGACGAAACTAACCGAACCATCTGCTGCACATTGTATTGAGGAAGAGGTAAATGCGGAAGCAAAGTCTTCCACAACGTTCCAGGCTTTGGAAAGGAATTCCATACCGTTTAACTTCCAGCCAGTTGTAGTAAGTATTGATTGAATGAAATCCTTTAATGAACAAAATAAATTCGCAGTAGGATAAAGAGTGTTTAGGTATTTACTTAACATTTGCTTCAATTTGTGGTTTGGTTGAGGGATAAGGATTTGTTAAATCCAGATTGTGATTATGTCAAATCAGTGTTGATCCTTTTCAATGATATTCTCATTGCACAATGATGTAATGTCCACGGTAGTTGTCAAAGTGTCAGATAAGAACTTGATAGATGGTGCCTACATATACGAGGGGGCAGCGGAATGTTGGCATGAATGAGTATAGAATTGGCCATCACTAAACACTGAACGTGGTATTAATGGTACTTGCTAATTTAGTTTGTATTATAATCAAGTTGCTATAACTCAAGGCTAAACATGATTATGAAGTTTTAAATGTACGCCTACATGACAAGACGGGATAAATTACTTATAGCAGCGGATAACATTATAGTAACCATGTAGGACATGGCACTTGTTTATAAAGAGGCGTATTGAATGATTGACAGACATCATGTCTGTACTTTTTGCACATGTACAAAAGTCATGAATCAGTTTCAAAGATGCAGTCACGTAATTCAACAGTGTTTTTAAACAATTTGTAATGTCTAAACATGTATCAGCTTTGAATCCAGGTGACCATTTTGCTAAAATAAGCTGCACAATGCTAACAAGTTTGGTCTCAAACGATTCCGCAATCGCATAGTGCTTTAATGGAAACAATGAAAGGTCTGCATAATCACTCATTGGAGAAACGAAACAGCTCGAAACTCTCATTCATTATTAAGATAACAAAAGTCCAGATAACCACCTTATCTCTGGTTATCCTCTGTACTGAGCTGATTGATTTTTCTCTATATAATCCTTGTTGGTTAATAACAAATCAATTATAACTGCGAGACTCTCTGCGAGAGCAGTTTTGATTCTTTCCAGGAAATATACTTTTTTAATTCTTAAAAATGTTGGTTATAAAATTGATAGTGTGTGGCTTTCTTGCGCATTTGCAAGCTGATGCAACCCAGATCATAAGTCATGGTCAACTTCAAGAAAAAAGGTTGATCAAAGTGAGTGAAGAGGACCCAGGTCGGTGGATGACTGAGGACGATATTTCAAAACTCATTTCGGATCACGTAACATTCATCGATGTAACAGACCATCAAAATCTACCTAAGGATAAGGTGGTCAACATAAAATGTAAATGAATTAAGTGAATATCATTATAATGCATAGAGAATGCATTTGTTTACACAATTCTATCCTCTTTTTTAGCAATTCCCACCGAAATTCGTTACGAGTCCACAATCCGACCCCTGTTCAGTAGGATTCAACTGTCTCGAATTGAGGACTTTATAAGTCAATTCTCCTCCTACTTTAACCGGCATTACACCACAGCTACCGGTGTAGAATCACAACAGTGGTTGTTGGCCCAAGTTAGGGAAGTACTGCGGGGTTATGCTGGACCATCATTAGTAATCGACTGGAGCCATCAGTGGGCACAGAATAGCATCGTTGTTAGGCTGGAGGGTGCCGACCCCGAACTCAAGGACGAAATAGTCATCATTGGGGCACATTTAGACTCGATAAATCGTAATGCGAATGGGTTAGCTCCAGGTATGCATTTACATATGAATTTACAAGAGGACAGCTGTAGTCCAAATTTTGGACGTTTAATCAATCAATGTCACACACACACTTGACTTGATGATCAGGTGCTGATGATAACGCAGCTGGTTCGGTTGTTATCCTGGAAACACTTGGCATTCTTTCGTCAATGATTGGATTTAAGCCAAAGAGGTCAATAGAGTTCCATTGGTATGCCGCGGAAGAGGTTGGCCTTAGAGGATCTGGAGATATTGCCAGCAACTACTCAAGATCCGGTGTGAATGTGGTGACCATGATTAATCAGGATGTACCCGGGTATTGGGTTGCAGGGCGGGAGAAGATTGCAATTGTGACGGACCGAGTAAATCCAACGCTTACAGCGTTTCTTAGAAGGCTTATAGAGTCCTACTGTGACTTTGGGTGGGAGGACGACTACTGTGGGTATGGCTGTTCGGATCATTCCTCATGGGATGGGTATGGATTTCCGGCAGGGTATCCTTCCGAGATTGTCTGGCATCCTTACATGCATACGGAGAGGGATACGATTTCAACAGTTGGGTTTGCTCAGGTTGCAGAGCATATCAAGCTCACAATTGCGGCTGTTGTGGAAATTGCAGAACCTTATTGAAATTGTTGTAATTATATTTTAGCAGTATGAAATGTATAGAATTTGGTGTAAATTAAATGCAAATGCTACACAACTAGTGTCAATCGCTAATAATCGCTAATAAGGCACTATATAGCATGGTCCCCCCAACCAGAGGAAAACTCGGTTTCTCACTCGGGGACTTGCATTAAACCAACCATGTTAAAAAAGATTCCCAACGATTTATTGCATTATTATTGCAGATTTATAAGGCTGTTTTATTAGAATAATACAAAAAAATATTTGTAAGCTCTATTTTACAAATAACCAACATTTTTTCGGTGACCAGGTCAAGGCATGAAATTGAGATGTAATTTTCCATATTAAGATGCCAAGTTAATAGGGGTGAAGGGGGCACGGTCTATTGAACATGTTTGCATCTTTATGAATCCATTTAGTTAAATAAAATTTACTTCCCAGAAGGACAGGGCAGGCTGAATGTAAAGTATCCCAATTCAAGTCTGTAGCATTTGGAAAGTAGCTTTCCCTTTTTCACAAAATAACCAAAGAACCATTAAAATCAAAACTAGAAAATTTTGAGGTATAATAGTTTTACCAGTAAAGTGCAGCTCCTTTTTGGGGTTTAATTCCAATCCCCATGTGGGGAAATGCCGTCAAACCTCCTGCTTCTACGTCACTCAACTGCAATGTGGGAATCATTATTTGTAAATTTGAATTTATGTATACCTGGTTAATTTCAAATAAAATTAACCCGCTTAGAACTTTACATAAATGAGGACGGTGGAGAGGCGATGCGCGTAATCCGTCACTTTTTCGGTGGGATGATCTGCTCTGACGTCATTGTAGGCGTCGTGATGCTCCCTCATTCCACCACCTGTATTCAAAACGTATTTGAAAATTAATGAAGGCCATGCCATGGGGGAAAGACCCTTTGTAGGACATGTCCCCTTGAACTTGTTACTAGGTAGAGGATTTTGTGTAATAATTTGTGAGTTGCAATAATTTAAGCGCAAGCCTTCACAAAACTAACCTGCTGCGTACAAAGCAACTCGTACTCTTTCCGAGGAACCTTTGCCAACATCAAGTCCCAACAGTAATTCGATCCTCTTTTCCACGTAGTTTGCCAGGGGATTGTCTTCTTGAGCATCTTTATGTAATCCAGAATGGTTTGTATTTGATAATATTATAATCAGTATATGATGATCATTGCTGGTCAATATCTAGGGATGATCTTACAAACAAAATTGACGGTATTTCTACCATGGGCCAAATATACATTTTCTTGTTGGAGAAACGGAAGAGCGAAATTCTTTAATTTCTGTATCATTTCCTCGCCAATGAATGAATGAAACAAGTGGATTCCATCTCCAACCCTTTCCACTTTGGCGGGTTGGATGTTGAAATATGAATGTCTTTTGTAATCATACCAGCATTTCAGATTATTGGCCTTCTTCTAATTCAAAAATGATGTTTAAATTGGATTAATTGAACAAAATAATTACCATTTAAAAAGCTAACCAAGAAATTGTGGCCTTGACATATTGCAATTGTTCTGTAGGGCACAGTGTCCTCACCCTGGAAAGCTTTAGACAACTCAATGTCTGCTACTGTGGGGGGCAATATGGAACTAATCTCCACAAGGAGGTGGTTGAGATTGGAGGTGCCTCCTAAGGTTCTGTTGTAGATAAACATGTGACCATTTTCTTTCTTGGTGTCGAAGTCCATGTCATGACGAGAGACGAGGGTTTTCAGAGCATTCATAATTTGAAGAGTCCCCCCTGTTTTTGATGACGCGCTTGTTGAATGGTAGTCAAAAGTTGTTTGCAGTGCCTGCAAAAGACCCGGGTTTAAATTTTAAAAACCTCGAATCATTTAAGGGGTTTGAGTAAGATTGGCTTTTAATGGGTCGGGTCTTTTGGGTTTTTTAAGAAATTGTAACCCAAGCCAAAATGCTTTGACCCATTACATAAAGCCCAGATTGAATACCTTATTGGTTGTTTGTAGCCATTGAAGGGAAAGTGTAAGGTAATCTAGGTCTAGGGCAAGGGTGGCCAACTCCATAGTTTGTATAGGGGTTAATTCAACCCCAGTATGGAATCCGGCAACAATTCCCTCCGCCAAATCAGATGATTTGAGGTTGTAGGTGAGCTGGTGACGGAAAATGGCTATCATGGATGCTCTAACATGTTCAGTCTCTGGATATCCACGAAACTCTTTACCCAAACTCTCCATCTTTTGCATCAAATCTGGAAATTTCGCAAAAAAAAACATGAAAACCTCCTCTTTATGTCACAACTGATGCCTGTACTTGCCATGCTCAATATTCTTGTCCAGAGTGTCCAATAGTGGGGTAATTGTCGTAGCAAATCTGCGAATAAGTCTAAAAGTTGCAAGAGGATTTCCTTCGACATGGTTTACGTTTTCAGTAGAATTTTGTCGCAGGTAGTCTTCAACATATTGATTGATAATTTTAACACGCTCATTTAAAATGTTCAAGTATTCTGTAAATATTGGAACTAATTGATCCTCCAAATTATTCAAGTTGGCAAGATAGGTTGTTGAAAGGGATTCCGGGCCAGAAGACACCAGGACTAGTATCATGTCTACTATTAAAAGTAGTGCAGACACGTGATTTTTGCGACTTTTTAAAATTTTCATGATTCAAAATGCTAACTTTGCAGAGAACGTTTAGAGTTTCACATTCACCAAATGAAAATGAAATTTTACGAAATAAAGTCAAACAATGGGACAATGTAGATAAATAATGCATGTTTTGAAATTTCTATTTCAGCAGTGTTTATAAACTTTTAATACTATTAATAAAAGGTGTTGGATAAACAACGCGTGCCATTTCCCTGCAAAATAACTTGGCGTTTTACCACAATATGAATAAATATATACCAAGCCATTTACCTTTAAAACATTAGTCAGTAAAAAAAATTTAGTATTTGTAAACGTTTAGTTATGTCATGTTATTTTAAAAAATAGTGTTATTAAGCAATACTTTGATAATTGGTGGGATGATATTTTTAATATTTTGGTCCTGGTTGACACGGGGGTTATTATGTCAGTCCTTATCAATAAGTCACCTATCGTATCTAAGAAGATTGGAAGGGGCAATATCATGTACCAAACCAACCAACTGTTTATCGCTGCTTGGAAGAAATTGCCTAAAGACAAGTCGGGGAGTGAGTTTTATCATCATCTAGCCAGCAAGCTAGCAGTATTATACGAAGAATCAAGAGAAGGTATGTGGAGGAGAGAGAACCTTGGTGGAATAATGAGCCACGCAGGTAAAAAGACAGGTAACTAGATAGAGAGCGCCATTATTTGCGCCAAATAAAGGATAAACGTCCCTATTCTATATTTGCATTGTGCCAAGGGACTAATTTGCAGGTTGAGTTATTTCAGATCATCAGATTCATATTTATCAGAATATAATAATCTGAGTATACCAAAAAAACAGAGCCTGAAGATAAGGAAAAGCCTTAAATGTTGGCTTGATGCTGGACGTCATCCGTACTTTACTGCAACCCTTGAGGTAGAGAAATTGGCTCCAGGCGGCCCCCACATAATATTCCATTCTTTTATTACCAGTAGTGTGGTCAACCAATTAAAGAAACTTGCAATGCCAATATTACAGAATAATTCACAACCCAGAGGGGATGTCCTAAATTTTGCGTGTAATAGTTTTTACATAAAAATGCTTAAACTGAATGATCTAAAATGAATTTTATTTTAAAGATTTGAAGGACAGTGATTCATTGATAGTGAAATTGAAGAGGTATAGCGAGTTGGTAATTGGTCTAAATGTGTTGGGTCCGATGGCGCCGCAGGAACTAAGGATTGCATTATATGCGTCAGGAGGAGGAATGAGGGAGCATAATAACGCCTTCAATGATAATCCAGGCATTAAAATTTTTGGCGATGCGTATTATGCTGAAAGACCATCAACATTTTTAATTTATGTAAGAACCGTTATTTGCACTAGAATTGTAGGTTAGTTTAATTTGACCATGAATGCCGTAGGAACAGTGTAATCGATATTCATTCAACCCGTGTTTTAATGGATCGAAATTTTTTGGGTTGGGAGTTTCGGGAAAGATTTTAAATTTCAGTGCGGATTTAACGAGGATGATTTTATTTTAAAAACACCCAGAAACTCTTGTCCATTGAAATCTGAATGCCAAAATGAAAAGGGTTGCCACTGATATCAATGTAATAAATTATGTTGCGCAAGTTAGTTTGTCCCTCCTTGATATATGAAAATCCCACATTTTCACATAATATTCATGATTTTGATATTTACAGAAAGTTGGAGGTGGGACTGCGTTTCCAAATTTGGGCATGGCAGTTAAACCAACTGAAGGATCCGCAGTTTATTGGTATTAATTACCCTGTGTAAATATTTAAATTAAATAAATAATTTGTTCGAATACATCAATTAGGGTGTACGATCAGGCCAATGGAGGGGATTTAAATATGAAAATGAGGCATACAGGCTGACCTGTCCTCCTGGGAACCAAGCACTATGCCACTATCTGGATAAGGATGGGTGCAAATATTTTTAAAAGACCTTGTTTTACATGGCATTACTCAATTCATTTTTATTTCATTTTCAAATTTATTTCCATTTTTCAAATTATTTTCAAAGTTATATAATTTTTGCAAATGTTCTCTTTGCAAAGCAACATTAACTTAAGCCATTAAAATGAAGGTGATAAAAATTGATAACAAATGTCTTGATTAGACCATGCATGCCATTTCCTTCTCAGTTAACTTGGCATTTTAGCACAACAAATTATACGGCAATTACCTTCATTTAATTAATGCATTGTATTGGCATGCATCAAGAAAAAGGAAAGTTTATTATTTGTAAACATTTACAAATTCAAATACGTGTTGTGATATTCTAGTAATTTTATATACATCTCAAATCATCATTTCGTTTAGATGGGTGTGCCAATATTTTTTATATTTTATACCTGCCTGAGTTGGGGGTCAATATTGGCTAAATGTCAGTCCTTAACAATCCTTCACCTGTCGTATTTAAGGAGATGGGAAGGGGAGAAAATAATTCCAATATTTCAAGAATATTCTACTCTGTTAAATAGTCGGAGGTCGATCATCAGCGAATTTGTACAGGATTACAAACAGGGTAGAAAAATGGGAAGATTATTCCTTGAGGGCAATCCTTTAGCCACGTTTCGAATGACAAGATCATTTGCGAGGACGATAGAACCCCTAATTTTAAGCTTGAGCAGGGGGATGGAAGATGGTAAGAAAATGCATTGTTTTATGTGAGATTATGAGATAAAAAACAATGCATTTTCTTAATGTGACATTTAGAGAGATATTTGGTTAGTTTAGAGCTAAGGAGAGGTTTAAGTGGGAAAGATTATCCAGGAGAATTGGACTTGGTCAAGTCCACACTCTCCCTTTTACGCCATCAGCACATTTACTCTCTGAAATGCTTTGACTTGGCAAGGGGGATAGTCTCCTCTGTACATACCGGGGTGGACCTGACTAGTGAACAATGTATGGAAATTGCCATGCTGGCCCTTGACAAGGAATACTACTCATTAGCCCTTCCTTGGATAATGGCTGCACGAGATAATCCCATAATCAACCCGTCCTCCTTGGTATCATCTGGTGACATTAAGGAAGCCCTGGCGTCACTTGTCGTGAAACACAATGACAACTACGAGTCAAAAAGGTATATAAGGAGGGTATAATAGGTTCAATAATTTCTAAAATTGTATTGTATTAATTTGAACAGAGAAAAGGAGCACATGTTTATCTACACTGAACATTTAGGTAATAATCATACTGACCTAGGGAACGAATCTAGTCTGCCCTCTTCCACGACACAAGTGCAAATGGATGAGGTTGTGTCGCATAAGATATGGGATAAACGTCCCTATTCCACATTCGCATTGTGCCAAGGGAGGAATTTGCAGGTTGAGTTATTTCAAATAATCAAACTTTCGTAATATAATATAATAATCTGAGACTGTAAAAAACAGAGCTTGAAGATTAGAAAAAGGCTTAAATGTTGGCTTGATTCTGGACGTCATCCCTACTTTATGCTGCAACCCTTGAGGGTAGAGAAATTAGCTCCAGCAGGCGGCCCCCACATATTCCACTCTTTTATTACCACCAGTATGGTCAACCAATTAAAGAAAATTGCAATTCCAAGTTTACAAAACAATTCACAACCCCAACGGGATATCATCAATTTTGCTTGTAATTTTTCCTTTACTAGAAAATTGTTGGACTCAAAAACTTAAAATGAATTTTGTATTAAAGATTTGAAGGATAAAGATCCATTGATAACGAAATTAAAGAGGTATAGCGAGTTGGTAACTGGTCTAAATGTGTTGAGCCCGATGGCGTCGCAGGAACTAAGGATTGCATTGTATGCATCAGGAGGAGGAATGAGGGAGCATAATGACGCCTTCAATGATGATCCAAGCAATAAGATTCATGATGACGCTTATTATGCTGATCGACTTGCGACGTTTTTAATCTATGTAAGACCGGTGTGGCTTGTACTAGAATTATACGTTTGTAAGGCCATGATGAATCCCGTAGGAATTCAATGTCAAATTAACCCGTATTTTAATGGTTAATATGTTTTAGGTTGGCAGTTTCGCGAAAAATTTTAAATTTCAATTAGTGATTTAATGATTTTACTCTAAAAACCCCCAGAAATTTCTACCCGTTAGAAAACGAAACCCAAACAATCCACGGAGCCTAAAACCCGACGTATTTTTCTAGACTCTTAAAGGAATACTATAGATATATATGTCCATCATATCATATGTATATTGGCGGAAGTTAGCGTGCTCCTCCAAATATTTGCCAATATCTGAAAATCCATATACAACATTATCAGCTATTCAAAATTTTGAATTTTACAGTTAAGCAGCATTGAAGTTGGAGGTGGTACTGCATTTCCAAACTTGGGCATGGCAGTTAACCGCTTCACTCCTATAACTCCCATATTTCTGTTACCGTTGCTTCCTGGTAACAGAAATTTTCACTCCCCTTGACGCCGGGATTTGTGCGTGGAACAGGTCATAAACTACGGGGGAAGGGGGGTGTAACGGTCGTTCCGTACTGAATTATTCTAGAAAGTTTTTTTCACAATTGTTGATGCATATAGATAGTTTAGGACCTCGCCTATACGATTCATGCAGTTTTGGACATTTTTAGCCCAAACCAGGGGGTGGGGATCGATAAAACCCCCACTGGTTTTGGTGGAGATTAGACGGCGACATCATAAAAAGCTGATTTTTGGTATAGTGGTAGTTAGTTGGGTGCAATTGAGAAATATGAAGTCAAAATGTGATTTTCGATAAAACCCCCAAACCAGGGGGTGGGGATCGATAAAACCCCCACTGGTTTTGGTGGAGATTAGACCGCGACATCATAAAAAGCTGATTTTTGGTATAGTGGTAGTTAGTTGGGTACAATTGAGAAATATGAAGTCAAAATGTGATTTTCGTTGTACAAAGGTCCATAATGAACACCCACCAAGTTGCACCGTGTGTTTTCGTATATACATACATTACTAATCTTAACAAGAATTGTTTAGTATATTAGACTGGACACATATACTGACTGAACATTGCAAAAACTTTTACTATTATTTACATTAG
>JAQIWQ010000793.1:0-13796 GCA_034695825.1 Folsomia inoculata
TGATTGATTGGCCTGTGGTGTAATTACCATCTAGTATGGGTACCACTTGTAATAAATAAATAAATAAATAAATAAATTCCTCCACTCCTCCCTCGCCTCCACTCATCACACATTCTCTCCTACGACTGCCATTCCCCACCCCCCCAGGACCTGCAACTCCATTCCCATCCCAATATCACCCTCTTCCTTGAACACATTTAACAGAGGCTCCACAGGTTGCACCAGTCTACTCAAGCCAATCACTCCCGACAGCGACGTCGTCTTCCTCCGCGGAATTCGGCGCTCCAACCGGATCAGGCACAGCGCAACTTGTCATCTTCTCTCTTCATCCTCTTCTGATTTTGTATTACGGACCTTCTACTTTCACCAATCCGAACTCACACCTACGAAAATCAGAAAATATACAAAAAATACACTAAAAACAACCACCACAATAACATCATTCAGCTTTCGACTTGTAACCATTCATTATACGACTCATTTCTCACTCCCTACACCAAATTTTTGCTACCATTCTACCATACCTCATTCCACTCTTTTACATAACCGACATTTTCATCTTACACGACTTACCTCTCACACCTTCATCCTCATCAAACTCTTCACTTCTATCCAGATAACCAACCTCAGTCTGACTTTCATCACCTCTAGCTACAATAGAAAACTTCATCTAATTACACACGATGCACTAAACAATAAAATTGTTTATTAACAAGATATCGATTTTACTATTCTTCCTTTTCGTTAAATCCAACCATGTAGATGAAACATAAACAAATACACCACATGCAAGATGATGTCAATCCCTCTTTCTTAAAACTTCACTCTCAACACTCAAAATTCCACACCCGCTCCCCCTTTCAACCGACACCCTAACACCAAATTCATCTTCTGCCTTACATCTCTCCACCAGACGCCTCTGGCCACTCAATCCACGGACACATTTATTCCATTATCACACTTCCCCATCATTCTGGAACTGATTATACCCTTTAAGGCGAATCCAAAATCTTGAGGATAAGGTCACATATGCATTTCACATGATGCATTCTTGAATTAACCAGTATGCTGCAACTGATCAACAATATTATAGCATACAGCGCTCCCAGAGAATGCGCGGCTACATTGGCAATAATCATGCCCACTGTACACTTTTGCATTACCCAAGAACCCATAAGTTATTTATTTATTATATACTTTCCAATTATTACATTGTAAGTCTATTCCTTTGAAAAAGACACTACCATAATCTCACGTCCATCACATACTTAAAACCTACGCCAACCAATGATAAATCAACCCCATTCCATACTGAACGGCGTCGCTCAGGATCTCCCCTTCTTTCAACAGTGGTGCTATCACTGGATTCCGGATGCATTCACCTGACCCTTCAGCCCCAATATCCACACTCTCAACCAATCCACTCCCACTCTCCAGCCCCACCTCCTCCAATTCGACACCATCTCTGCATACAAAATTCCAACATTTACTAAAAATCACACCAACACACCAACTATATATGTATATATATACATGACAAACCCTTCCCCACCCTCCCGAGAAATATCCACCCTCGGCTTGGGACTCCAAACAGTCACATTCCTGGACAATCTTGGAATTCCCAAGCCCCCCACCCAGTCCCATTCCTCCGGCCTCATCACCCACTCCTCCACCGTCATCACTACAGGGAATCCAGCTTCCTTGCTGGGACCCTGCAGCCCCCCCCAGACACTTTGGAAATGAGGTGTCCACACTTCCAGAACCATCCACGTCTAAAACAACAAATTTCATCCCACTCATTCTTAACTTAATTTCCCAAAACCACGCAAACCAAAAACTCCTTACCGCTGCACAACATTTCGTGGAAAAAGTGCCAATGCAAGTTGAAACCATCCCCGCAGACCGGGTAGGATCCCGGACAGAACAACGCCATTCCCACTCCACATGGCTTTCTCTGAAAGAGGTCCACGCCAACACATCTTCCGGGCTCCACACTATCATCATCCCCAGACACCACATAGAGATGATCTAAATAGAACGCCTTTCTATATTTACTTCCCCTTTCTTAATAATCTTTTGAACCTTATGTTCCCCACCTTTATTCCTTAGCCGCCGATAACAGGCATCCATCTCAATGGCATTTAGCCACCGCACGGATTCACCCCTCCCCGGCTTCTCCTCCACCGGCCCCTCACATCCGTCACAGGAATCGATATCTAACAACACAATCAAAATCAACATCATATTTATTTCTACACCATGCACCATATAATTAGTTCAACTACTCACCGGCAATCGGGATCCCCCCACTCTCCACCACGAAGTAGCACGCCCACACCCACCACATAAACCACAACATTTTATCAGCTTTCTACTTGTTAAACTCACCCAAGAAGTGTCGATCTGAGAATAATCAATTCCACTCCAAGTACCCATCTGTATAACTTTTTAGCCCTAGCCAGGGCTTATGGAATCACTTTGTCTGTTGTCGTCGTCCGTGACACGATAACTCAAGAACGTGTCATCGGATCGACTTGAAATTTTGCACACATGTACTACGGACAAAGCTAGGAATGAAATTCGAAGATGAGCCAAATCCGTCCATAGGGGGGCCGGTGGGGGTCGATGGAACCCCCACTGGGTTTGTTCCGCACCAAAAAAAATTGATGAAATTACTTTTTCTTTTCTCCTTTCTCTGCATTTGTGCACCGAAAAAAAGACACTTTTCACCCCGTCTATTCTGCACCAAAAAGTCATGCAAATTTTTGTTTTTTCCTCTTTTCTCCGCATTTTTTTAAGTAAAGCTGTTGATCTTACAAATATTGACATATTGATTTATAAAATATTTAAGATGAAATGTAAGGTTAGAGGTTAATGAATATGAACCTGGCGAGGGCTTTATTGAATTCTGCACTTCAGGTTATTATTCCTTCTAATCACTCACATAGCCCTTCAAAACTTTTCTTCCACAACAACAACATTTAAAAATGTGCAATTTTTAGTAAAACAATAATCTCTAAATGCACTCACATAAAAATACCAATGCTACATCTCCCACATGGTCATCTCCTCTATCTATATTCTACACTTTACGATGGGATCATCCAGTCATGTCGCATCCACTCCTTGATCCTCTCTCTCTTACTTCAAATTATCCCCTACTTCAACACATGCCCCCACACTTTTCACAAATTATCAAGTCCTACTTTCTAACACATTTTATAATCCCACCCTTACATCCCCAGCGTTTCCCCACTCATATACTACTCCCACTAGTCACCAAACCCCGTCCACCGGGTCACCCACACTACTAAAATCCAGAGGATTTTCAACTTCACCTAACGGATGCCTTTTCACTGATATGACTTTTCCCATAATGTCTCTTCAACCCAAAGACGGTGCTATAAACCTTCCCACAATAAACACACGAAAGTTCCCCACGATGATGTGTCCCCAAGTGTCTCCTGTGCATCGTCAACCCAGGTGAAATTAAACCACACACATAGCAAGTATACACCTGGGAACCCGAAGACACCTTCCGCGAGAGAGCGTCATCAGTAGAGAGAAGCAGAGACAATTCAGAACTAGAAGCCACTAGAATATCAGAACAACATATAAAATACAAAACCACTCACAAGCTTCATATCATCCTTCAAAGAACACTCACCTTGCTGGGACTGGGCAACAGGAGGATCATTATCCGATGAAGCTACCAGCGGAACGGAAACTTCACCACCCTCCCATTTATCCCAAATTACATGCATGGAAGTTTCCAAGTTCTTCACCGGTGTACATCCGATTTGAAATTCTTTTTACTTACGAAATATCAGTGTATATGAGCTTTACTGCATATTCTTCTGCCGTAATTCTGTCCATTGCTTTGTAAACATATTCGTATCCCCCATAACCCAGTTTCGTTTCAGCAATTTTACCGCGGCTTTAGAGTTCATCCTGACTGCAGTCCTTAAGCGGTTTAGGATTTAACGTGTCGAGGGTGTCTAAATTGAAATAAATTCATTCAAGGAAAACTGATTAATATTCTCGATAACTTTTTTGTATTGCGTAAATTGACATACCGATTTGCAGTTCTCTGCTTAGGCTTAATTCCAAAGTATTGCGTAAATCGCTAGTCTCTGACCGTAATGTGGTGTCCTGAATTTTCAATCCTTGGATACACCGAAGAAACTTTCCAAACCATTCATCACAGTTGCGTTTTAGAAACAGTTTCCCTAGCAAACACGCCTTCTTCTCTGGTGATGGTAATTCCTAAATAAAGTTAAAATTAGTAAAACATTTCTAATTTTGGTTTGAATTTTCAACATAAATAATTTTCTGCATGATCTACATAAATAAATTAGAATTACTACATACGTCAGCGAATGAAAAGCATGGAAGAAACTCGCCACTTAACTTGGATATTCAATCTTTTAACAAGAACAATAAACAAAAATTAAAAATTACCAACTTGCGTGCATTTTGCTTCATCTAGTATGAGTTGGTCAGGTGCAGTAGTTATTTGATGTACCAAGGACGAGTTGTTGGTGGCATGATCACTACTACTACTGTAATAAATTGGGTATAGAATAAATTCTACTTTTACAGACCCAATGGGAGTATACTTTCATATTGTGCAAGTTCAATTTTTATCAAATTTGGGTACAGAATATTTCTGATTTTACAGACCCAATACAATTTAAACTTGAACAAAGTAAAAACTCTGATTTTTAGGACAGTGGGGAGTGTTAATCTTATATTTTCAAAATTTATCAAAATTGGAACTTTAAGGAAAAAACATGCCTCCGATCGGTTCAAGCTCCCGCCACCACTAAACTAGTAAACTGTATAGTTTTTTAAATAAGTTGTCCTCTAGCCGTTAAAGATACACTTAACTAAAAATGAGAGGATTTAACGAAGTCAAATTTGATTTCATATCATCTTAAACTTGTAGAAAAATGGATTTATCGCAGGATACATGTAGCCACAAGGCTCTACCACGTTATGGGCAATGCACTATTAGTTATGATTTTATGCCTTACGATTGCAGCCTTTTTGAACATGTTCTGCACTACACTGGTGATAGACGCACCAGTTTTCCTTAAAACAAATTTGTTACCAATAGTTTTAACTGCCCAAATTCAAAATCCGGTTTTGACAACAATACTCCACACAATTGTCCTTCTGCTGGATCTCTGGGTAATTATTTTCATGAGCTTTGCGGCTTTTTACGGTTTGCACATTGATTGCAGTTGTTTATTTTGGTATATTTTTAGCACTGGAATAGCATTTCTCACAAATTAATTGACTTGAATGTACAACTTTGCTAGTTCCGCTAATTCGAATTTTCGTCGAGTTTCGAGGGGACCTTCAACGTTTCTATATATCGCATCGGGAAATCTTGGAAATTTTTCAAACCTCTCACGCGAGTACCGTTGCGTTGCAATATTGAACAAGAATGGCAATTATGAGTTTCTCTTTTTTACGTTCATGGAATAATTAGCCAGTTCTCCCTGTCTTGTAATGTTGTAGTAATCTTGCAGTGGAATTCGTTGGACATGTCTACGAAGGTATGTTAATGTTGATTATTGCTGTATTATTAATTGTTAAAATGTGTTTCATTAAAATCGGGTGCATTTTTAGTTGATGTTGTTAGTGGTCCCTCAGTGATGTGGACGATTAGACGCTGAAGCGAAGAAAGTACGGAAATCTTGGAAAAACCTGTCAATTCCTGATCAGAAAGAAAGGAAATTGTTGTCCAAGTTTAGCAAAGCTTGTCGACCAATGGCACATTTGGTGAACGAGGAGTTTATACAATTAAGAGGAGGAGCGTTCTTATATTTTTTCGGGCTATGGTTAAAGGGACATTCCGAGCTTTAGTGACACTTTCAAATAAGTTAACTGTAAAAGTCTACTTTTACACGTGTCATTAAAGTATTAACTCAGAGTAGACTTTTAGAAAATTTTGAATGTGGTAAATGATTTTTTTTCATGACAAAAAATGTTATTTGCACAATATTTGCTAATTAATGTCATCAATGACTGTTTATTTGGACTGGGTTTAATTGTAAATTGTCATCATAAATTATTCCAATATCCACTTATTATGCAGTAAGAAGACACGGGTTATATCATACTAATATTCCTGTCAATTGTTCTAGAAAGTCCATTATTCAGCGTTGCTGCTGCTGCAATAAATGGGTATTTAGCATCATTAGCTGAAACTGAAATTGCCTTTATTACGGAACCTCAAAACTGAAATTGGATGTAATAAGGAATGGGTTAGCCCAGTAATTCAGCTTGAATAGTCGAATGTAATATGTATGATGGCTAACATTTATTTTAATACACATGTTCCATAACTTTACTATAAAATGTATTAACCCTATAATTTTTGAAAATTCTGTTCCAAATAAATCGACAATCGGTCGGAATTTTTTTCATTCACCAAAAGGTTTTGTTAATCCGTCTGAATTGTACAAGCGCATATTACCTTTGACTAGGTTATTGAAAATGTACTCTCCATCATTCTACACCTTGCTATCCATCTTGACTAGACTTTACTCTATAATTGGCGTTGGGGCAACACAGTTTTCCCCAATACGGAAAGCCTTCTCTTCCAGCCCAAAAAGTAGGAAGAAGCAATGCGCATCATTACTTTTGTTTCTCGTTGTCACCTTCTTCTTTCTAGTTCGCACCCTCCAAACGTATTACCAGTATCGGACAAGTGGGAAAATGCACCATCTTTTCCATGTGTGTATTGCCATGTGTTTTGCTTCATTGGTAGCATCCGTCCCGTTGGTCCTTTTATATTTTAAGCAAATTACCTTCATAGAGATCCTAAATGAGAATTTAGATTATGTCAACGGTTTTCGTGGTAAGATACTTTGATTACCAATAACAATTATGTATAGGATGGAACTTATGAATAGAGAAGCTATATTATTTTAAATTTGTAGAAAAATGGATCAATCAAAGGAAGCATGTAACCACAAGGCTCTACCGTTTTATGGACAAGGCACTATTATTCTCGATAATATTCCTTACCTTTGTTCCCGTTTTGAGCATTTTCTGCTACATGCTAGTGCTAGACGCACCAGTTTTCCTTAATACAATTTTGTTACAAATTATCAACACCGAAATTCGAATCCCGGTTTTGCCAGAAATACTCTTCACAATTGTACTTCTTTTGGATGTTTGTGTAATTATTTTTATGAGTTTCGCGACATTCTACTCTGCACTGGCTTATGTATCGCCGGCAGTTGTTTATTTTGGTAGGTCATCAGCATCGGAATAGTTTTTCTGGCCAATTAATTGGTTTGAATAAAAATATATTTTATAGGTCCGCTGATTCGAATTTTGGTCGAGCTTCGAGCGGACCTTGAACGTTTGCACATTGCATCGGACAAACTGCGAAGTTTTCCAAATCTCTCACGCGAGTATCGCTGCGTTGCAATATTGAACAAGGAAATAATGTCCATAATGGGTCTCCTCCTTCTTTTCCTTCATGGAATGATTAGCCAATTCTCCTTGTATTGCAATTTTGTAGTAATAAAGCAGTGGAATTCCTTGGACATTTCTACAAAGGTATGTATAGAGTTGTATGTATTAATTGTTAAACTTTATTCAATTAAAATTGGATTAATTTTTAGGTTATGCTGTTAATGTGGTCTCTCACCGTTCAACTTGTGTGGGCCATAGTCCTAGAGGGATGTGGACGATTAGACGCTGAAGCGAAGAAAGTCCCGAAATCCTGGAAACGCCTGTCAATTCCTGATAAGAAGGAAAGGAAATTGCTGGCCAAGTTTAGCAAAGCTTGTCGACCAATCACATTCGGTGAACGAGGAGTTTTTACAATTAAGCGGAGAAGCGTTCTTATATTTTTTCGGGCTATGGTTAAAGGGACGTTCCGAGCTTTAGTGACAATTGGAAAGAAATGAACACTTACAGATGTCATAAAGTGCCGACTCAAGTTTGAATACGCTAAATCAATTGTTTTCTCTGCTTTCTCAAGAATGAAATTATAATTTCCGAAATCTTTAGTATTTAATTTCACCAGTAAGTATTTATTTGGACTCTGTTTAATAGTAGGTAATAATTGTTAGGTATTACTCCAACATCCGGTTAGAAGAAGAAACAGGTTATAATAATTCCGCTTATGTCAATTGGTCTACTTTTGAAAAAGGTCCATTACTCAGCGTTGCTCTAATTGAGCTATAGTATGAAATACAAGTTTGGAATCCTGAGTTGAAATTTAAATTGCACTAATTTCAGAACTTCAAACCTAAAATAGGGGGCAAGGCAAGCCCAGTAATTTGGATTGAATATAGGTCTATACTATTCCATACCTAGCACTTATATTAATATGTATCGCTGCTCCCTATCTTCACTGTAGAATGTATGAACCCTACAATTTTTTAAAGTTCTATTCCAAATACATCAATGACGTTCGATCGGTATTTTTATCATTCAACAAAAGGTGATGCTACACCGTCTAAATTGCGGAAAAGCGTAGTTCTGTTTAACATAAGGAAGTTGTTGAATTGTGTGCAAACGTACGCTGCATTATTCTATGTACACCTTGCTATATTCATCCTGACTTGACTGGATTATGCTCTATAATTGGCTTTGGGGCAACACAGTTTTCACCTAAACCAAAAACGTTTCTCTTATTTCACTTATTTGAAAATAAAGATTTCCAAATCGTTTTGTTGAAATATATGTAATAGTAGAATTATATGAAATAGCCTCAGCGATATCAAAGTTTAGTTCTTTGAAATATACACTAAATCATTCAACTAAATCAGTTGTGGACATTAATACCCGAAATAAGTAGAGGAAGTTGACAAACTATACTAAGACTTAATTGCAAATGTGATTAAGTCAATTTAAATTCTCGAAATTTAATTTTCACCAACTAATCATAGTTCATAGTTAATTTTTAAAAGTTGGTCAAGGGAGTAGAAAGATCGTTCTTAACGTATTGAAGAGGTTAAAGCTCCATAGTTATGTAAGAAGTGATTCAAGACTGATATTAGTCAAAAGTTGGGTATGTTTGTATTAAAATGTAGTAAACCTATGGTCGTAAATAAAACCAAAACAGAAATTATTCACTCAATTTTTGCACAAATTTAATCCAATATTTTATTTTACCAATTTCCCAAATCAAGCGCAGCGAAATTTATTCATAAGACAAGATAATGTCCCTAAATTTAGTAATTTGACGAGTAGGTGTAGCCCAATAATCACCGGTACCCCCGAAAAATGTATCCACGGCAACCCCATCCACCGCCAAATTCGGATACTGTGGGATTCTATAGACGAAGTTATTGTACCTGATGACCTCGGCACCGTTGACCTTTACGACACAAACGCCATTTCGTTGACCAAGTGAATTCATAGTAACCCGAACTTCGACATTACTCCATTCTCCCCTACGGAACCTGAACGCCCCAGTGCTTAGCGACCATCCAAATGTCGGACTGCAGAAATTTCCAGGCATTTGACAAATTGCGGGATCTTGCGCTTCTCTGTTGGCGTAAAGATACAGCTCGCCGTCCCCATTGTCCCGCCACATCACCTATCATTTATGACACAACTTTAAATCAAAAAAACCATTGAACCAAATGCTATCAAACTAACCCTCGTCGACCAACAATCCACCGCCGGGTCACCCCCAGCACAGGATGATTTTCCGCCATAAAGCCCAGGTAATTTACCTCCGTGAACAAAGTTGAAATCGGCAGGGAAAAAGACGCCAAACTGCAAGATGGCCGTATTGGCTATTTTATGACTTGTCCAAACTCCAAACCCACCAACGATGGGTCCTTCGGGTGAGTAACTGCCGGCTGGATACTGGACGTCCACACCCCCACCGCTTGCCCACAAGAAAGCATTCTGCCCTCCATACTTTATGGACGCTCCTCCAAACGCAGCAGAAAGAGTTGGTCGAGAGAAGTCTGCACGAAACACTTCTGTCGCAGTCACATTCAAAGACGCATCCGTCCTGCAATCAGAGGCTGCAAAAATTGATGCACAAAGCAGCAAAAATGTCGAAAGAAGAGACATTTTCTAATACAAATTATTCAAACGTTGGACTTAATGGAACTTGCAAAAGTTTTTGTATTACAATACACAAGTGCAGATGAAAGCATCGAGAGGTGTGTTTAGTGGATCGATGTGTACCCAGCTTTTATCCATTCGATCCACTATCTTCAATCAATCATTTATCCAGTCGTTATTGTGTAGATTTCATTGCAATTAATTACACCATGTGATATCAAACAACAAGTACATGTGATACACGACTGACGTTGAGTATTATATAGGTAAGAACTTTTGGAGAAAGACAACCTATGCCTGCCAATTGGCACAACTCATAATCACAATTATTTTTGCTTATCATATCCACAACCACCTGGCCTGACATGACATGACATGACAATGAGAAGTAGATAGCGGACAACGTAAGTGTATTATCACCACAATTAACATTCCTATACAAAGCGCTTTTCGCTTCCAAACACTGTTGTTAATAAGTAATCGACATTATATTATACTTTATTCGACCCTCCCAGCTTGGACTATGCCACTACGAGCTTGTTATGTAAGACATTGCATATGTATACCTAACAATCCGAATAGCTGATTTACGTATTTATGTTCAAAATTGGTCAATTTTCCAAAGTTGGATACTGGTTAGGAAATTATCATAAAGGGTTTGAACTTGTGGGGCTAACGTGTGGTCAATCCTTTTAAAGAATCCAGAAAAAGAGCTGGTGATCCAGGAAAACTAGGAAAGGGTGAATAAAATAATCCATTTTATAATTTCAAGAGATATTTACATAATATATCATCACATTAGTATATGCACATTCATCCACACCTTTTCCTTAACATTCTTGGTGACTACAGAAATTTTAAAATGATGAAGAGCTTCCCATTCCCCAAACTGGTTGATATTTTCCAAATGGTCGTGATAACTGTTTGGGACATCCAAATACTTTATATGAAATGCATCGTAGCCTTCGACGGTCTGAAAACCAGCCACAATTTCCAACATGTTCGTGTGCGTGAATTTTGTCGATTTCTATTTAAATAAATTAGATTAAAAATGGGTAATCACCCAACATGTTTTGCATACATACATAAAAGCCTTTCTTTGTTCTTACTGTAGGGGATTTGGCTTGCATTATTTTATATGCTTCATCCAAATTCATGAAAATGGCGTAAAGCTCTTGTACATGATCAATGTCAAATAGATCAGGGTACGATGGTACATGTTTTTTGAGGACGGGAACCAAATTGATGCCACGTTCTGCCAATTTCACAGCCGCATTTAAAGCCATTGCAGTCGATGTGTTGTAATAATGTTGAAACAGAACCACCATTTTGTCATATGAAAAGTTTTCGAATGGATAAAGCACTTTGGTGTACAAATCGCCTCTCTAATTTAAATCATGGATTAATACAAACATGAGTGACTTGGATTTTCATTAATTACTTTGCTAATTAGTTACCTTTTTAATTAGTGTACCAATCCATTGAGCTGCCTGAGGAAAGGAAACGATTATCCGCTTGCTTAATATTCTGTGCTCTTCTGATGACAGAATTATCTTGTGGTAGTTAACTAACTCTAGTTCGGTTTTGAGGCCTTCCAAGAACAATTCGAGTTGCGAATATTCTTCCTCTAAAGCCATCCATTGTTTCTGCATGGAAGTAAGTTGGGTTTCGTATTTTCTGAGCTAAATAGATAATGGCTTAATGTGTATATTCTGTAATGATTTCGACTTTATAAAAATTCACCTTGTTTTCCAGTTCCAAAGTGTTTTGATAATATTCGATAACATCTGCCAAGTATTTCGAAATTCCAGTGTGGTCGTAGGGATGCTTTATTATTTGAACAGGGGATGGAAAAGGGGTGTGCAGACCGTAGTGGAAAAGGAGGTTGAAGATTACGATAAGACTGACAATTTGGTACTGAATGTGTGGGTAGTAGAACATGTAGGGCAATATATCGTAATCGGCCATTGTTAACAAAATCTCAAGAAAATAGGGCAGAGCTAATATCCAAATTCACATTTTAATTAAACTTAATCATTCGAAGGTGAATATTATATAGTACATAGAGTCCTATGTGTCAAGTGTTCATGTACTTAACTATGACAACCAACACTGACTTTTATGTAACTGACCATTACGTTTTCATTACCAACTTTCCTCGACATATTTCCAGTTTAGGGATATTATTTTGACTAGAAATGGTGTGTGTGTGATAAAACAATGGTTGAACGTTGAATAATAAAACGTAATAAAATGACGATTGTTAATTGTAGCTGGTGATAAAATATCAAACAAAATATATTTTTCAAACTTAATCCAACAAGTGTTGATTGACTCAAACTAAAATGATTCGTTAGTGCATTTAATATCGGTGTCGGTGCTGCTTATGTAGTTGGTGAGACCAGTCTCATATTTCTTTGCATATTCTCATAAGGGTAATTAATTTGTAAAGCTATATATAATACGGCTTGTATTGGTATGGACATTATTGTGTAGGGTCATATAACCACGTATACCTACAAACACGTGTTAGTAGTAGAACAGTTGGATTTTAAGCTGAGAGCACACAAGTAACTTGACACGAACTGTGGTGAACAGGACATTAAAAATTATGCAGTCGAGAAAAAGGTCATTCTTAAGAAAGGTGAATCATCATCATCATCATCACATTCTTCACATTGCCATCATTCCCATTCTCATATTTATTCGGAATCACACAACTCAACCATGGGATTAAATTTCAGAGCGTCCAGACTATGCAAAAGAGAATTTTATTACGAGTGTTATAATAATCTTTGCAAATATATAGAGATACTTGCCTCTCTGCGTTGGAAAATATTTTGTACTGAATGAATGTGGACGTACAAATTAATAGCTGGGTAACATGCCTACATTTAAGGCATAATGCCTTTGGCACTCAAACATGATGGAAATAAACTTTGCTACTTTGGTAATATTAAATATCATCTGGACTTTGACCTATTATCCTTTCCGTAATTAAATTCCGGATAGTAATTTTCTACAAAACCGTTTCCTTGCCTGCTATTGTTTGCCTTTTTATTATACCTGTCACTAACAATTTCTCCAATTTCCCCCATGCTTTCGAATTCTTTTGGAAGTTTTGGTGAAGATAATCCAGGGAAAACCTCATCAATCAAGTCTTGAGTATTCCATCCAGCAGTATATATTTTGGGATAGGCTACAACACGAACTATCCCATCCTTAATTAAGGGTGGTTCGGGTTTGCTGGATGTAGATATTCTTACTGTCCCACGACCTAACCTTTGACTCCACCTGGATCGATTGGGCAAATATTTATAAAAAGTCTGTCGAGTTTTTACCTTAAAAACAGAAAAAAGTTTAACCGGAAGCCGATATCGGATAAAGTTGGCGTTGACAGGGAATCCACCACCTTTACTAAGAACCCATGCACTCCGCAACTGTGGTACGGACGCCAAGCTCCATGCGACCAAACAAAGTCAAATTCGCGAATGACTTTGGCATTGTTCATGTGATCCAGATTGGTGTCAATGTCCCATGGGAGGGCAATTCCTGAGCATAAAAATATATTTGAAGACTAGTCGAAGGATAAATTTATAATGTTTTGTACATTACATGTACCATACCATAGGTCACAGTAGTGTCCAGCAGTTCAATTTTTGGTCTAAAGTAGCGACCAATGGCACATGTGAGAAACATGCGGACAAAGTAGTTGACATCGAAAAGGATATATGCCACAA
>JAQIWQ010000794.1:0-13785 GCA_034695825.1 Folsomia inoculata
GAGAGTCGTATACCGTGTAGACGAGTTGATTTGGTTTATTGCTGTGGATCAATGTTTCAGTAGCGTCAATGTAAAGTAGGTCATCGCTGAAGCGCTTTATTTTAAAGGTGCATTCGCCAAAAATCTTGAAATTAAATCCGTTCCATCTTTCCTCCAAATTTTGACAACGAACTAGCGTAATTGTTGGCAAAACAATGAGTAGGAGAAATAAATAAATCACGATTTGAAACATTGTGATATTCATGTTTACTTTTTTAAATATTGTACACCAGATTTCGGTTGGAAACTTTTCTGTAAATTTTACAATGTAGTAATTTTTAAAGTCGGTAAAGGAATGATGTTTAAAAGAAATTTAGGAGAATTTTACTTTGGATGATTAGCAGTCGCCCACCTTTCGTCGAATGACCCAATTTCTCTTGGGCACTCTTCTGTTGTCCTCTAAATCTTTCAAAGCCGAAGGTGAGTTAAATTCACATAAACTATGTAGCGTCGTCACCTAATAATAAATTCAGAACGTTGGAGAAACCACTTCCTCGTGTCGGCGTCTATAATTACGGAAACATGTAATTCCTACAATTCAAAGCTACCAGGCGTATTTCCCTTTCCCATTTCTATAGCTAGTCTTATCTTGTTTTAATCTCTTTCATATCAACTCTCAGATGACCAAATGCAGAGACGGAACAAAAATTCCTAATTACACCTTTCCTATGCTCACCAAGGTATTTAGGTCAATGTGGAAATAAGGTAGAACCCACATGCATTACGACACGTGTCTCCAATGACGCATGAGAGCTGAGTTCGGCGTCCTTGTTCTGCAAAGAGCTTTCATTTTCATGCGGATATTCTTATCTTGTTTTAAATTTCTTGCTGCCAATCCTCCATCCTCTGCACTCAAAGTGTTGAATAAGCAAAAAGTTTAATTTATGGTTGACGGTCGATGGATATATAATTATCATTGGTCTGAGGCTGGATTCAGATGATGAAATGTCCAAGACGGAAATTATTATTTCTTTTCTCTGTCCACGTTCACCATGTATTTACTCGTCATTGTAAAAATATTTATCGATAAACGATCAATTACATTACGACAGAACTCTCTAGTGCTACAGTTATTTGGCCTGGCCCTACAAAAATGTAATCCACGTGAGTGTAAATTCTGAACATGTACAAAATACTCAAATACAAAGATATAAAAATATCAAAATATGAAAGAATTTATGGAGGAAGCTGGTAGTTTGTTGAAGAGCATAGCGTAAAGTGGGGTTGAAATGTGGCTCTATGCAGCTACTGCAACATGTGCGCGGAAGTTGTATGTATCTGGATCCATGACGACAGTGAAGATAGTTTTAAGATATCTATTAAACGACTGGCGGGCGGTGTCCACCATCATTTCGAATCAGATGAGGAAATAGTTAATATCCTCTTAGAGGTTTACAATAGGAAACTTAAACAGTGTCCTATTCTGATAACCGTTGATAATGTTGACAAAGTAACAGCTTAGTTGAGAAACTCATCCATGGTTGTAAAAGGCTGCTGGACAATATACTTTTAATTCCTGTGACAACGAGAAATAAGTTGGGGTTGAATAATGCGGGGGAAAGTATTGAATGCAAAATCCAGACGAATCTGTGAAAATGGTGACAGGTGGATTGAGGTCGTGGGTTTTTTTGTCATCTGATGCAACTGAATTATGTGAAACTTTGGGTCATTTTCAGCTAGTACTTCAACAGGCCATTGCTCATAAACGAAAGCGGTGTCATTCTGTTATGAAGCTGTTACTTTTGTTAACATTGTCAACTATTATCAGAAGTGATCGCTGTTTAAGTTTCCTATTGTAAACGTCTAGAAAGATGTCAACTAAATCTTTACCCGATTGGAGGTTAAGGTGGACACTATCAGCTAATTGTTTAGATGCCTTGAAACTATCTTCACTGTCGCCATTGCATAAATTTGGTAGGATACACACTTGTAATTGTTGATATAAAATTAACAATGATTATCAATTATGAATACCAATTTAATTGTACAATTAGTTATGCAAACGCAATTACATTTTTAAATATTGCACTGCAAATACGGAACAAATTCAACATGAATTGATCAATTTCTAAAACTAATTCTTCAAGTACACAAACAAGGGGCTCCCATAAAAGGTAGCATCATCATACGGGATTTGGATTACTTGTCGGAGGTTGAGGAGTGATTTTCATCTTCACATATCTGGCCATGATGAATCGTTTTGGGTTTTAAACAAGTTTTTCAATTATTTCGTCATTAAGAGAACATATAGAGAGATTTAGTCCTTTGGAATATGTCAGGGATAGCAAATTTTTTTTTAATCATGACCTCCCCTGGAACAAAATGAGTCCTTTTGATATCGCGTGGACATGAAAGATGTGATAACGTGATGTCCATACGATATCCTTCCATGTCCACAGAAAGTCATTGATCACCCCATTGGTGTCCCTATTTCGCTCCCTCAGAAATCACACGGACACTCCCTTAGATGTCCAAAGGATGTCATACGTAGAGATATATACGACATACAACTAATGTCCTTCCGATATCAGATGAGTATCATTATATGATTTGACGTATGCATATTCGAACTACAATTGAATGTTCATATATTTTTTCATTAAATTTATTACCTAAAAGCGGTCACTTTACAATTATTACAAACAATTAAACAACTCGAATCATAAAAATTAAATCACACTGCTTAGGGCCTTTCTGTTTGCTATTTTCTCGATCCGTTGCGTGCTGGAACCAAAATATAATTGCTTTCTGTACGTCTTTCTCCGTCATGTTTTATTTTGCAGTGAGTAGGTCTACGGAATAGATCAATATATAAACTTTGGAATAAATATAACCCGCAGTGTAAATTGCTTAATACTAACCGATCATGATGACAGCAGTTGGTGGAGGAGTAGTTATGATTTCCTTTTAATCCTTTGAAACTAATACCCACGGGCAGCTTGTCATCAAAAGGTTTTCTCAACATGCAGCTAACAACCTCGCCTGGTCTCGAACCTCCGCCTCAAAGAAAACGTTTCTGCAAAAAATATTTATGCAAAGAATGGAATCATAAAAAATCTAGCAAAAAATCATTGATTGATAATCAAAACTTTACTAGTTTATGTTGTTTCTTCATCAGAATCGTCAAAAGTTTTGAACGTGTCCCAATTAGAAAATGGCTTTGTTAAAATAGGGGGGTCCTTGGGTTGAATCTGATCGTGCGTAAGATTTTCCAGTTTATTACTGATATTATTGAGAGTTTGCTTCACCATTGAGACATCATAGCTTCTCCGATTGGTCTGAAAATTTGTGTAGTCATTTTAACTATGCTTCATTTGTAAACAAAAGATAACTTTGGGCCTTCCAACAGATAGTACCAGCCAAATAAATATAATTTCCCGGGTGTAGAATTTCACTCACAATATTAATTTTCAAGGGCTTAACCAGCGTCCTGCTATTGGCCGGAAACGCATCAAAGCAACTATGTGTTTCTAAATTTTTAACAGTCCAGTGAGTTGGTAATGGTTAATTGAATGGTCAATTGCCCAGTCCTTAATCTCATCCACCAAAGGCCGAAACAACACTCGTGCTGGACTATTCACCGTTTCCTCCAGGTCACCGTCGCCACTGCACAACTCGTGTTCACTGTAGCTATCACTATCACTTATGGGTTGTGTGCAGTGATTATCTTGATTGTGTTCGTTAAAACATTGGAATTCATTCACTAAAACTGAAGAAGGTGGTGGGATCCATATGAATGTTTTTCAATTCCTTCTTAGCAAGCAGTTGTAACCGTCGCTTTAGTTCATATTTAATTAACTTATTTTTGAACTATTACTTCAGGAACTATCACATTTTTTTTTAATTTGGAGCGAACCTGCCTTACAGAATCTGATCTAGTGTCCAAATGCTATTCCCGCTTTTTGTAATTTACTGCCATAATTTTGGATATGCAATGATATCATAAAAAGGGGTTATGAGGACATCAATTTGATATCCTACCATGATGTCATTTATAGGTCACAAAATGTTACATTTTGGATGTAATGACGTCATTCATGTCCTGAGCGGACATCTTCATGACATAACACCGATATTCATTCCCTGATATCCTTCAGTATCGGTGATTGATACAAATATGATATCAAACGGACTTTCGTTGTTCCAGGGGCTCTCATGTTTTTGCCGATCTTAACCTAAATATGCAATATTCCCGTGACGAAATTTCCGACATTGACTTGCACGTTCTTGCGCATATCCACGGTTGGGATAACTTGTTTTTAATTACTACAATTTGCCTATATAATTCTCTTCGCCGGATGTCTCATCTTAATCATCGTTATGCGCATGCATTCAACGATCTTAAATTCAGGATTCACAAAAGGGAATGTATTTCAGCATTACACATAAACTATGGTGTATGCCATAGTTATCAAAATCACATGCTCATATTATCTTGTCAAGAATTATCTTGTCAAAAATCAGGACACACTTTCAACCTGGAAAGGATATGTAACCCTATTCATGTGCTAAAACGGACAAACATGGTAATATACATAAATCCCCACGAGCCCGATTTTTCATTTTTAGTGTCAGATTATTTCCGGGTATGAAGTCTTCGTCCAGAACACTTGACTGTCACCCAGCATCGGCTCTCCCAATTTATTAAACCATAATAATATATATAGCAAAAATTTATCCATAAACCCATAAAATCTGTCCATTCATTCATTCGCGAATGCTTAAAGCTACTTTAACGTGCATGCATGATTTGCACTTTTTTGCAAACTTTACATAAATTCTATCGCAATTATTAACATGCAAATATCTGAATTGTGCCCAAAAAATGCTTCTCCATGTACCAAAATAAATGGAGGAATGCCATAATCTGAATTCGACTTCATCATCAGAAGGTCAAACATTTATTTAACAAACAGTTTAACGCTTCCTTCATGTTCAATTTATTCTACATATTATTCCTATGTTATCCCCAAGTGTCTATGTAATACTTTCATTCCTACAATAAACAATTTTATTAATAATTGTAGGGTAAAATATTAAACTTTAGTGTTTGTGAACGGACCATAGCACAAATATTAGCGTGTAACAGAAGTACAAGAAAATGTGATTATGTCTGAATACCTCTAGGATACTAATTGCCTTAGAAGAAATTTATTTGTCATTCCCATCATTGGTGATGACTGCCGTGGACCGTATTCAATCAATTAAACACCCACTTACAGTTACAGTTTACAGTGCCAAAATTGTATAACTTGACTGTCAGTTTTATTACACATTTGCCAGTCATCTTATCTTATCTGCAATGCATTCCAATATGAAGCAATACCAAAACGCGATGGAAATTATGCAATATTGGAAAACGAAAATTCTTTCATGTAAGATTGATATGTTTATTGCTTATTAACAAGCGCAGGAAGGTTCATACTCTGCTCATTTATCAATAAATTAAACATTCTTGGAAATTAACAACTGACTGGTTTCTCGTCGTATAAAAGACTGGGTGAGTCACAGCCGATTATATTAATTAATCAGTCGTAAATAAAGCTCATCAAACCTGGATTTGTTATGTACGTAAGTCCTACCTCTATGCAATTCAACTCTGCACAGTAAATACTACTCTGTATTTGCAACAGATTACATTATTCTCGAGCTTAACTGATTACCTGAGCTTCAACTTGATTGTTGACCTTCAACTTCTTTCGAATAAGGATGAACTTTTGCACAAACAGCTGAATTTGATGCCCCATGTCTCAGTAAATGAATTGTTTAGGAATAATGCCCAAATACATAATAAAACCAATCTCGACAAAGCACTGGTGGATGAACCCTGCTACGTGCTGAAATCATTAAATTTATGTGCCCTTTTTCAAGGAACACTACACATAAGATACATTTGATATTACATTTGAAGTAAAAACGCCATGTCGTGATGTATGAAAGAATATAAGATAACACTGCTAGGATAAATGTTGCAGAAATTGCAGCATAACACGACAGTGCATTATTATGCTTGTGTGGGATAAAGAATGGGAATGGCCTAACCGTTGATTTCGGTTCCGTGGTAAAAAATTATCACCTTTGTCGTATCGTGAGTAGGACTCTAAACATTTAATGTAATCACAACCCCATGATGTATTGCAATTGGAAGAATGTCGGTTACGTTGCTTCTAGTACTGCGAAAGTAATGGTCTTGTTTGACATTTCCTTACATTAATCACATGCAATATGTGATCGGGTATTTCACACTGCTGATTGTAATTTGATAGAATTTTATCTGATGCATTTCTGGATGCCAAAGGTCGAACCCCATTGTTCATGGGCACCGTACGTCATAACCTTCAAGGTCAAATGCTAAATGATTTATTTCAATTATTAGTTTGTTACTATTTAATTACTGAAATATTTAAGCTTATTTTTATTTAGTAACTTGGTTCCAAATATGTAATTGAATAAATTTATTTTTAAAGGAAATAGTCTAGAGTCTAGAAGTTTGGATCATTGGTTGCGTGTCGAGCTGATATAAAGCAATCTTTGGCATTTTAGGCCAACAATAATTTGATAATGTTAATTCACTAGTTCAAAATGATGAAGTATTTACTCTAAAACTTGCAGAAAGGCTTTCTCGAGTAAAATGAACTGCATTTTTGATTACTAAATTCACAGTCAATTTGAATAATAGTCTGTAAATTTCCGTCACGATTTTAATTCCAAGTGAAAACGTCTAACCTATTTTTAGCTGCACCAAGCATATTTTCTGTTATTTTTAATACTAAGACTAAAACTATTATTTTTGTGTGGTAAAATGGTATATTCAATATCTAGGGAAGTAGTACTAGAACATAATTTTCAAAATTCAATGATTTCTCACAATGTTGATGTGAATTCCCGTATGTGAAGTTAGCTTTCATAGTTATGTCGTTGAACTGTGGCGTCTGGGTGACGTCAGGTGACATGGTCGGAAACTGGGATCCTAATAGTTCCGGAATTCTATAATTAAAAAAAAAGTTTAGTTGTTATTTTTCAGGATGGTTTATGACATTTACCGTACTTAGTTATAGTCTTTCATAAGAACGTGCGATATTTTCCCACATCTTCGTATAGGATTCCAGGTCGTTGATATGCTGCGTTCTTTCATCCAGTTTAAATTTTGTCAATCCGATAATCACGTCGGCAACTCCGGTCATGAGGGCATGATCCTTAACCAATGACACCTCCTTCTTATCATACAAGCGACGAAACATATCTGCCTTATCTTTGTGTGAAGATTGTTGTATCCGCTGAGCAACTTCCCAAATGACTAATCCCAAAGAAAAAAGGTCCGATGGCTTTTTAAAGTCTTCTCCTGCAACGATTTCCGGGGCCATATAAGGGCTTGTCCCAACATGAAGGGTCATGGGGTCAGGGTCGGCGTCTTCCCTGCACAAGCCAAAGTCTCCAATTTTTACAGGCAGTGTATACATAAAGTTAGCAAACATTATGTTCTTTGGTTTCAGGTCACGATGCATTATGTCATTATTATGAAGGTATTTTAGACCAGAAATTATGTCCAAGGCGATATTCAGCTGTAGAAGTTGAATTTCTGAATCGTTTGCGTCTAGATCTTCAGCAAGCCAGGCACTTAAATCCTTTCCGCAAAGCTCCATGTTAATGCATAATGCTTTTGAAACGTTTACTTCGCAGTTAGCGAAATGCTGATTTATTCTGATTAAATACTTTCTTGCTGAAGGTTTTAGAGTTAGTAGCCGCGATGATAATAATTTCTCAATTTCATTTTTCGTAAATTTTTTGATCTGGAAGCCCAGAACACGAACTAGATTTTTATGTTCGAGGGATCGGGGGATATTGTACTCACGTCTTATCTGCTTCTGTTCATATTTACTGGCTATTTCTGTGAACAATATTTTGACGGCAATAAGCTTTCCGGACAAATCTGTTTCTTCGAAAACGATACCGAACGCACCGTTTCCAATATAGGTTTGTAAATTCATTGTGGCGCTAGTTACCGTTAAATTTGATGCCATCAATGCCAACTCCAAGCTTTCATCTCTAGGAGCCAAAACGGGCAGTTTCTCATTTTTAAATGTTGTGTTCCTACCTTTATCTTCGAGAGGCTCGCACTCGCTGTTTTTGATCATACAATTTTCTGCGTATATTCTAAGAGCCAAGTCATTATTTTCCAGGATATACCCGGAACATACAAGGTTGTCGACAATGTGATTCGATCCTGATAAGAGCACCATGCCTCGAAAATTACGTTCAGTTGAGGTTTTAGTTAACTTCGCATTCAAAACAAGGTTGTTCATACCATTCAAGTAAATTCCATCTTTTACGCTTTCGCCGCATATCTCGGCAAATACATTGTCGCTCGATTCGTCGAGAGCTAAAATTCCGCACCCAGAAACATTCATCAATTGGAGGTTTTCAATTCGGTTATTGTTACCACGAATGGCTATTCCCTGATAGGCATTTGACATTTTTGAATGATTGATAACATTGCTGTTGCCATTTATTTCTAGGCAGCACCCACCGGAAAAGACGACATCGTTTACGTTGTTCTGAAAACCATTCAATTCAAGGCCCAGATTTCTGCCATTTGCACCTGCAACAATTTGAATACAGGATATCTTGCATTGATTACCGGTAATATTGAAGCACGTGGCATTGTCGCATTTTATCAAAGTATTTGCAGTCTCGCCAATTATTGTTATATTGCTTTGTCGTAGAATGAAATGTCCTTCGTAAATTCCTTCCCTTAGGATGATGGTGTAAAAGATTGGGGCATTTTCCAAGCATGATTTTAATTCCTGAGTGTTATGAACCGGGATCTGGAGAGGAGATATGTGAAGGTCTTTCCAATGTTGAGTTATATTCATCAAGTGATCAACGTTGGGAAATCTTTCTCTTGATCGCTTCTTGGTCAATCCGATAACAACTTCCCTGATGTTTTCACCAAGAAGAGGGTGTCGGTGTACTAAACTTTCTTCCCTGTCATTTACCAGGCGGTCAAACACACCTTTTCTACGCCGAAATGGTATCAATTGGAAAACTTCCCAAACTATTAATCCCAAACTATATAGGTCTGCTTGTTGTGTGTAAAATCCAGTGAAACACTCAGGGGCCATATAGTCCGCCGTGCCAATACGGGACGTCAACTGTGATTCTCCAGAGTGTATTTTTCTAGATAGACCAAAGTCCCCAATTTTAACCGGAAGGATATAGCCTTCTTTAGAGAACATAATATTCTCTGGTTTTAGGTCCCTGTGGATGATTTTGTTGTCGTGTAGATATTTCAACCCATCGATAATGTTAATGGTTATTGCGACTTGCTTTTGTTGTAGCTTTAGTTCGCCGGAGTCATGTTCTTCCGCAAGCCACCTGTTCAAATTTTCCCCGCAGAGCTCCATTTCAATGCAAATTACGTCTACTACACGTTTGTGGCGCCTAGCTATTGCAATTTCACCATCTAGAAGTGCTAAAACGCTTCGGTTATGGTTACTTACTTCCGATGATAAGACTTGTAGATCCCTCTCGCTAAACGTCTGTGCTGTAGCTTCAATAATATTGACAAGATTTTCATGTCGTTGGAGCTGAGTTGTAATGACACACTCTCGTCTGATATTGCGTAGTTCATTCTCATCAGCTTCTTGTGGGAACAGTAATTTTATGGCAGTTGATTTATCTGATTTATCAACACACTTTAGAACAATTCCAAATGCGCCTTGTCCGATGAAGCTGACTGACTTTAGTGACAATAACAACGGTGGCTGTTCCCTTTTAAGGAAATGTTTGAGTCTATTAAAAATTTGAGACATTTTGTTGGGAAAGTCTGTGAAAATGAGCTTTTGGGTGGGGCAGAATAAAGGAAGAGGAATGTGGGTAGAAGATACGTTATCAGGCATTGGATTTCGTCATACTATTGTAATTTTATCCACGTCCCATTTACCAGTATATTCAATGTTAATGTTATGTACTGCATGCTATAAGTTATATCCTACAATAAGCTGGGTAGATAGATAAACATTTATTGCCTATAGCCTTCGCAACTACACACATTGCATTTACAAAATACATGAATAGGTTTAGTTGAAGTGTTGAACGGATGCCAAGTTATACATTCGCCCAGTATATCACAGAAAATAACCGTCGGTGACATGGGTGAAAAGCTTTTAACGGCTGAAGTTGACTTGGTCATCGCATCCTCTTACATGTTAAAGTACCGAGTGCAATACCTATAGGCACAACGCTATCAGTTAATACCGAAAAGTATGTCATTCATCAAAAACATACGAATTTTCCAACCCATTTTATGTTAAATGCGATATGTTTCGCCCACCTCGAACATCTTCCGTAGCTGTGGGTAACACATTTGTTAAACCGTTTTCTTCAGATGCCAGGTTTGGTATTACGATGTTATTCTCTGCATAATTATAGCTTCCATCCTTCTATCTCGAATTGAATGAACCTTTCAATTAAGAGAACATGTTCGCAATTATTTTGGGGTTATCGCAGCAATAGGTCAAAGAGGTTAAAAACTTTTCAAACCAATACCATGTTTTACTATGGCAATGATTAACCCAGGAGATACTCAGTTTACATCAAGATTCCCAAACAGACTTTTTTCGCATAATGGTGAAATCATCCTTGTGTTATCTATCCATATCTTCTCATAATTTGAGGTACTTATCATAATCATAGTTATCGCAATTGTTGCAATAAAAGGAGAGTTCGCTAACTACTACATGAGCAGATGAGTTGTATTTATTTCAACCTTCACGAGTTTAGTTGAATAACTCGGTTAATTTTAAAGCATTCATTCCATTTTACTTAATTCATAGCTCTTTACAACCATAAATCCCCCTTGCATATTCAATGTTATTGTATCATACCTACAACTAGAGATTTCGTCATTCAGAGACCTATTCCCTATTATCTATAGCAGTTAGACATTGGAATTTGTGTCCAATTCACTAAACCACGGTCAAATTTTAAGTAAAGTATGTCAATTAACAACCCGACCCAAATACATACATCGTTACTAAAATACTAGCATGCAAAATTTATAGTACTCCTGCATTTGCGATTGGCTATAATATGCACGTCATCGTTTTTAAATGGTCATTATTTTAAAATCCATAGCACCAGCGTTTGCGGTTCCCTGTGTTTCATTCTACTAGGTATTAAAATCCTTTTATAAATGACTAGAAAATTTGTACACTTGGTGGATAACAGAAGGCATTTGTGGGTGAGCTGTAATTTGTGAAATATTTTGATAATCACTTTTTCCTATTATAATTAATCCTGTGCTGTGGGTAATTTTTGTAGTAGTGGAAACATTTTCAAGATGCGATCATGAATGCTTTTAGAGACAACTTTATTGCATGCATCATATTAATTCATGACAAATGAGTGTCCTGGATAAAAAGATTGACCAGAAATTTGGCCTTTCATATCCAATAAAATTTAATCTATAAACCTCTTCACGTCTGCATGTCGATAAAATATTAGAGTAAGCTACAGCCGAATGCGTATTGCAATGTTTCATGGTCTGCGTGTTCCCAATGGATATCAATTGCCGTAGCTCCTGACTG
Organism: Folsomia inoculata; assembly: GCA_034695825.1. Lineage (NCBI taxonomy): Eukaryota > Metazoa > Arthropoda > Collembola > Entomobryomorpha > Isotomidae > Folsomia > Folsomia inoculata. The sequence goes on from JAQIWQ010000794.1 coordinate 11,628, forward strand.
AAAGCATTTTTGGGTGACTGTTTTTGAGCAAAATATTGATCGCCTGTCTGTAATCGCATTCGAGGCGTAGAACTATTTGAACCAAAGGATGGATGAACACAACTTCATCATTTAAACTTACCAAAGAATACCTTGGCAGCTGTAAAACAGCTTTTCGTGTATCCTTAGGTGGCAGTTGGATAAAAGCAGAAGTAGAAGGTTGGATTGTTTTCGGTGTATTTTCTGAAATATGTTTCTCTTTATGGTAAAATTTCTGAACAATGTCCAGATGGGCATTGTTCAGGAATTCCATCGTATTTATTTCTTATTGTAGAGTTTATTTATCCGTAGAGTTTATATTTTATGACATGACAATACCCCGATTGGTATGTTATCATCACTAACCATGATAAAGTACAAGCTAATATCTATTCGCATTATGGTGAAATCATCCTTCTGTTATCTATCCATTCATATCTACTCAATTGTTGTAATAAAATGAGGGTGCCAACTGCATGGGAAGAGTTGTCATTTTCTTGGTCTTTATTTCAACGCTCATGAGTTCGGTTGGTCAATTTTAAATCATTCATTCCATCTTACTTATTCAAAATCTCTCTACAAAAGGAGTGGTGGGTGCCATACTTAAATCCCCACGAGTCCGACTTGTCATTTTTGGTGTGAGATTATTTCCGGAAGGCTTCGTCGAAAACCCACCCAATTAATAATATAGTAGAAAAACCTTTCCATTTGTTCCCACCATGTTCAAGTCTAATAATATACTCAATTATGACATTGACACCATGCAATTTTATTGTTTCAGATTTGTCATTCAGACCTATATACCAAGACATGTATTTCCTGTTATCTACAGCCGATAAACATTGGAATTGGTGTCCAATTCACTAGACCACTGTGAAATTTAAGAACTAGTAAAATGCTAATTAACTGTGCGATCCAAATACATAACTAATGTTTCTAAAATAGTATGCAAAATTTGTAATATTTGCGGTTGGCTATAATTTTCACGTCACCGTTTTTAAATGGGTCGTTCTTATAATACATAGCACCGTCGTTTGCGCTTCCTTGTGTTCTAGGTACACACCAAAATTGCTTTTTAAATGACAATAAAATAGAAAAGTTCTACACTTGGTGGAGAAGAGGAAACATTGTTGGTTGGGTTGTAATTTATGGAATATTTTGATGAAGGTTTGTATGATTCAGAAAATAATTCCCCTTGCCCATAACTACAAATTAGGTGTTTGTACTTTGACCCCACCCCAAGGTGATTCAGAGGGGTGTCATTCATATTAGGATCAACTGCGATGCTTGACTTCGGAAGGTCAGCAGAACGATATGTAGGACTTAAGCCCAGCCTTCAGAGTACCTTCCATGCAAGGTTACATGTCAAGTTTTCTGACTTTTTTTATTCAATTTAGATAGTGAAGAATGAAAATTATTAAAAAATTTCTAAAGTGGTCTGAAACAAAATTTAATTTACTCTAAAATGCATACTTTATTAATATGCATTTTCATGGAAATGTTCAAAGCTTTGCAACAAAGAATCGTCGGTCCAACTATTCCCCGCTGGGTTGGCGCTGCTCTCCCTCTTTCTCTGGTGAAACACATGTTTTTAGTGTTTTTTGTGGATATATGTAATTTCCTCTCCCTTAAAAATTGAAGGATATTTTAAAAAATAATTGAAAAATAACAATTGTTGTGGTTAGTTGATTATTTTTCTATAGATAAATTAATATTGTTGAAAGAGTTTAGTTTAAAAGAAGGATCAGGTATTCCACCCAGTTCTAAATCTGCTGAAATTATCATCAAAGAGTTGCAGGTCATTCATGATAAGACTCCTACCTTTGATATGAATAATACTTGGGAGGAGGAGATTTTGCTGCATTTTGGGGTCAGTTTTCTTGCATTTTTTTTTAGTTTTATAAAATTTAAAGGATTTTATTTAAATATTTCTTATTTTTGTAGATTGAGATTGATGCTAGTCGTTACTATGTGAGGAGGGTTAGAAGTACGAGGGGGCAGCCACCCCATAGTCTACAACTAAGGTTGGAAGTTTCGAAGGAGGAGGAGGGTGGGGGTGATAATTTTGCTAATTTGTGGTTTTTTACAGATTCATGTCAGAGTTTTTGATGCTAAAAAAAGCTGCAGTCTGTTCAGATGA
>JAQIWQ010000795.1:0-13775 GCA_034695825.1 Folsomia inoculata
TTTGAAAATCTGCTCGGAAACAATCCATTTGTCGCAACATGATAGTAAGTGTAATAGTGTCAAGGAATATTGCTATCGATCGAATGACGAATTGTGTTGAACTCGAAATTATTACAGTTGCAAAGTCCACCCATAAACTCTCTCAGTTATCTGTACGTGTACGTACATCAAGTAATCCAATTAATTGACAAATCACTTTGTTAAACCAATTGATTGACTCGTCGACGTCGACATGATGCCTACATTGGACTTTCTCAACATGTTGAACCCCCAGCATCTGTATCAAAACTTGATAAGGCGATTGGACTTGGAAACGGTGGTCATTGGTCTGGTGTTCTGCTTCTGGATTCCGACAATTCTTGGCCTCATACTTTCCGTGATTGTATGTATTCTCAAGGTAAAAATGCTAACAATTAATTGTACATACATCCTGCATTCTTTTAACCTCTTCCTTGCGTAAATCTTGATATATTTCTGTAGACAATCTTGATTACCGTTGTGATTCTTGTGGGATTGGCGTTTGTCTTCAGAATGATTTACCCTTGTGCAGCATGCTCTATTCCTGACTTTATTTGCACGCTAATCTATTCCGCTGGGTAATTTTGAATAACATGAGATTAAATATCGGAAATAATGGATGAATTTCTGAATTATACAGATTTTACGTTCCTGATTTTGTTCTCGCTGCCATTGCGCAATTCATGGGAACAATTGGAAGGCAATAACGCATTCGAAGAAGAACAAGGACATTTTTAAACTATCCTACTGAACATTCATAAAGAAGTGCTTGCAAATGAAGAAGAATACTTTGTTATAAATATGTTACATGATATGTTAAGAAGCTCTGTAAAGTAGAAAAGTGTATAATAAAATGTGCTTGTATTAGATAGATCCCAGGTCTACCGAATGAATCTCTTTGTTGTGCCCTACAGTGCCATGACATTGCCTGTATGACGAAATCAATCCAACCCGGATGTCGTATGTATGTACATGTGTGCAGAAAAACATTCGTTCTACCAGTATAATTGAATTAGAAAATGTTGATTGTGATTGTATTTAAATTTTCATGATGGGTTCATTAATTTCATGGTGTAAATCATGTTGTTCTTGTCGTTCTATGGTTTGCTGCAGACAATCACTTTTAAAGAGAGAAGCATCATTTTGTGGGATTTTAACAGCACACCAACCTCATGAAGGAAATGCCTTGGAGGAAACAACGCAGCCGAAGCAGTACTCGTGGTACGAATTTAGGAATTCGTGTCTTGTCAAATAGGGTGCATATCAGCTTGTTTTATTCATTTAGGGACACCCGACCCAAGCAGAACCCGTTGGATTACACCATTTGCGACCTTAAGGATGGAGAAACAAGAGTGAAGCGTCCAGGGGAAGTTAATGGACAGCAATTTATCATTCGAAACTGCTCAAACTCAAGGTTTTGTAAAGATTTTGGTGAAATATCTGACTCTTTTGCATGGATGGACATTTTACTTGCAGAATTTACGTTTTTGACCACTCCAGTCAAGTTACAATTGATGACTGTAGAGATTGTCTGATTGTGTTGGGACCAATTCATGGAAGGTACTATATGAATAAATATTCTTTACAGTATTGAATATAATTTATTGTTTGAATCCCCATTTCTAGCCTATTTTTAAGAGACACAAAAGACTCGACCTTAGTTTGTGCCTCGTCCCAATTAAGACTAAGGGACTGTCAAAATATTCATTTGTTTGTCGGAACTGAATCTGATCCTATAATTGAAGCATCCACCGAAATTGTAGTGGGGCCATATTTCCTGTCGTACAAAGGAATCCGAGGTAGATATTTGCGTGAAATAATTGACGACAATCAATGATGGTTTTCTATAACTGTATAATTTTTAGATCACTTTATCTCAGCTAATCTAAGCAGATTCAAGTGCGTGCATTGGAGTGAAATTTACGATTTTACTCCAAACGATGTAACGCCCAACTGGAAACGGTATGATAGAACGAAGCATCATCCAGAAAAGTACATTTGCGCCCCAGGAGGGCCCCCAGAATGTTATGCAGATCTTGGAATAAGTGTTGGTGACAAGTTGTCATCATTTATTCCCGTGACCCATCCATACTATTCGGATGATGTGCAGTTGCTGCAAATGCAGCCAAAGTGGAGAAAGCATGAAGTGACTTTCACTCTGGAAGCTGGGCAAGATATTGCTCTGTTGGAAGAGTTGATGGATAAATTTTATGTGGATACCTTTATTCGAGGGCATACTTCAGACATGGAGGAACCCACAGCCTTTTTATGTGATTTGAAGACAAACAGAAATCAATACATTTTCACATATTATCAGCAGTAGGACCGCGATTATGTAATACGGCAAAGTTTTATCTACTTAAAGTAGTGTTGGTTTATTATCAGTTATTCGTAATTAATCGTGATTCTTTGAAAACTTATATATCTGTTCTCCTTGTCGGACTGAATGAGTGTCTCTTTTGGATTGGAACTAATATTAAGTATATATGTTACATTATTTATATTTATACATATTAGTTTTGTAAGGATAAATTGGCTAATGTAAGTGTGAGCTAATTAATGAACACCAAAATATTTATAACATATATTTTAGCATTGAAGGACATGCATGAGTTTGTATGTACTTTGACTGTTGGACATTAATGGAAATGGAAAGCATTAAAGTTGTGAATTTATAAAATGTTCATCTTGGCACAATCGGATTATGTAAAGCATGCATGCAAAATTCGAAAGATATTTCATTTTACATTTATTTTCTTGTTTTAGATTGAAATGACCTGAATTTGAATACAGAATATCAAAACAAATGTATAAAAAGATGAACATTATGCACAACACAATTATTATACATTACTGATAAAAACAACAGACTAGATAATTAAGGACACAATCTATATAAATAGTTTACTTGCGAAGTTTGATATAAAATTGTATGTGGTTTAAAAACCCAAAAAAGAATTCCTTGAAACTGAAAAAACGTTTGCATTGAATTCTACCAAAACCGGAAAATATTTTAACCAAATCACCTAACAAAAGGTGGAAAAGAGATCAAATCAAAGATACAGGAAGCGAACATGCGGAATCTTACACTACTGAACTTGACATTTATAACACAGGACATCAATTACAATTTGCAGGAATAAATTAGTGTACTGGGAACGTGGGAACATTTCACTCCAGCAAACACGCTGCACTGCAACTTTTCCTATTTTTAGTTCAGCCGACATTGTTCATTCACATACAACAATACAATTTATACTTAGGGTGAGAATTGAGTTTGTTGAATGACTGAGCATTGTGGAATGCGATTGATAAAAATTAGTCCGTCAGGCTTTGGCATTCAAGATTATCAGAATTAAACTTAAATATCAATACAAGTCGTTTGTTCCGATATAAGTAGAAAACATTACTATGAATGTCACAAAATGGCGAAAATGCATTGTGGTATGACTGATGATGGACATTGCGTCAATAATATTGATAATAAAATATGTCTTCACACAGAGTCCCCATTTTCCATAAGCCTAATTTCCCTGTAGCATCAAACTCGATGCTGTTGGTGTCTTGAGTCTTTGTGGTAAGCTCCTGCGTATGGATTTCCACTGGGTGGTCGAGCGGCTCCTATTTCAAAAGTCACAATTTCAATCTTATTACGAAAGATTCACATTTGACAAATCATTACAAACCACCTACCTCTGTTTCTATTGGGACCTCTTCCTTCACCAAAACCATGAGGCGGCCCTGAGGGACGTGGTGGGGCTGAAGTAGAAGCAATTGCTGAGTAGGGTGGTGGGGCTCCTGATGGTATGGGGGTAGCTCCGTTGGGAACGGGAGGAGCATTAGAATTTGCAGCACGATATTGTGCTTGGCGCTGAAATAATAATAATACATGTTCAGCAACTACTTATCAGAAGTAGTAATCAATTTCTTACATGTCGTCTTAGTGTACTTATAGGTCTTCTAAGAGTATCCCCAATTCTAATGTGCGGGGCTTTCTTAGGGTTGGAGGATGGAGTGTGAACGGCACAACATTTGATGAAAAGACCCATAATTATAATAAACCCCACACCCATTAGCAGTACATAGTACCAGTTCTCCTATAAATAGGTAGATACGTTCATTAAAACAGATCCTTCCAAAAAGTAAATGTTAAAATCAGGAGGCTTACAGTCACCCACTGAGCAGCATTTAATAAAGTTTGCTTGTTGAAAAGCATGTTTTTGAGTCGAGCCAACGGTCCTGGATAAAATGTAATTAATAAGTTAACTGGGGAAATGACGGGCCTGCAGGCCCGGTACAATGAACATACCTTCAGCATCCACCGCACGGCATTTGAGGAAAACATCACAGTAACCCTGAACAAAATTTAAAAAAACATTCATCAATAACTCTTCACATGCAAAATGAAGAGTCAACCCGTTTACCTGGAAATTGTCGCATGGAGCTCCAGGCCGTAGACTCAATCCATCTGGCAAGCCTTCCAAGTTTAGCTCTGATGTTGATCTACATCTTCCCATCTTGTCCAGACAGGCCAGCTCACAAAGTTTTCGTTTGTCAACATTCTTATCGTTGCTGGATAGGAAACATTCTTCTAAACCGTACTTGAGGCAAATGGATCCTCTGCACTCTCCACCTTGGCAGACCTGAAGAAAGAACCACGCAGATAAATGTCATAACGTCACAACCTTGAGACTAACTTGTTAATTACCTGAGTGCCGTCGTTGCAGGGGGTGAGATTAGGACGAGGTTTCGGAACAGGGCATTGTGCAGTGGAACCGTTGCAGTAAGAAGTATAGCTGCAATCGGTTTCTTGTTTGCACAATACTCGAGTTTGTTGAACAAAATGGCAAGATTGGTCGCAACATGGACCTTCACTGGGACTGCATCGGAAAAGTGGTTTCCTTTTGCATCCTTGGGCATCTAAAATATCAATAAAAGTAGACATTATAATTAAATATAAACACTGCAAGTGTTCAATAATATCCGACCTGGATTTTGCATTCGATCCTTCTCACTAATTTGTCTAGGATAACAACACTGTTCTTCACATTCTGCACGTGTAAAAAATCAACAGATATGTATTAGAGAACTTATAACAATAACGACTAGTAAGGTGGTGGTAAATACCCTCATACGTGAATCCGCAATCACAATCTTCTCCGTCTTCAACAATTTTGTTCCCGCAAAATGTTCCATTTGTTGCTAAATTAAAAAAAAATAACATTATTAATACGTTTAACATTTGAATTATTAATTTACACCATACCAATGAAACAGTTATGCTTCTTCGAATCGTGTATTATTGCATCCAGCACGGATGAAATGTTTCTCACAGAACACTCGGAAAATTTAGAGTTGTTGGGACGATCCCCACTAGTTGCGGACGCAAACATTATAAAATTCCCATCCGTTCCACCAGGACGACACTTGTTGGGATAGTCGTGCTGAAAAAGATAATATGTTTTACAATATGTACATTTCATAGCAGTGCCACAATTAAAATAAAACATTCATTAAATTTACCGGAGATCCAAAGTTGTGACCAATCTCGTGTGCTAATGTTAACTGGGACACTTTAGGTGGTACACGACTGTTGTAGTTGACAAATGTAATAATTCCTGTGAAAGACAAAAGTATCCAAGTATAAAAAACATATTTCACCAGTGTCAATAGATTTCCTCCGTTTAATTGTTTAACGCATTTTCCCTATACATTCTTCGTACCTGTGTTCAAACTTCTCTTTGTGGACTGATAGACACCTCCAATGGTTTCGGTGTAGGTTTTGTACTTTTCACAAACACCTCCAGACGCACCTATAATTATTTAGACATCGTGTAATTCACAACTGTACGAATAGTTGAGCAAAAATAGTTTTATTTCAAATTACCTGAAGCTGAGGCTACCCAGGCCAGGCCAAGAGTACCGCCCGTGAAATCTCGGTAAGTGAAGACGTAGGCCAAACAGAAAATCTCGTGGTCGGACAAAGAGTGGAGATTCAAGAAATTACTAACATCGATATTTTCCATACAAAACAGGTTCTTTTCTCCACCGCGATAGTCAGGCCGGCATACTTTGTCAGTATCAATCTACGTAAACAATTTATAAATGTTGGCACGAGTAATTTCATTCTGGAACTATAAAACTTTCGTACCTTAATACGCTGAACTTCAAATCGAATGTTTTTGTATGTTTCTTTTCCGTCGAAGAGAGTGTTCGAGTAAATATGATTTACAGCTTTGACATGCTGGGCAATCAATGATAAAATTTCTTCTCGAATTTTGTTCTCATCGGTGGTGCGTTCCTAAAAATGAAAGAATTATTTTCATTGGAGTGGAATGGAAATGCTTATTTTATAAACAATTTCATCGACATTATTTGGTTTCTTTTAGAACTTACCTGTTCAGCAATATGCTTCCACAACAAAGGGTCTGTCTGAATGGAGAGGGTACAGGTTGTTCTTGAATTTGCAATGTTAGACCGTGCTGCTCGCCTACCGCGACCACCGCTTGGTGTGCTACCACTAGTGCTATTATATTTGAGATTCGCTTCCCTTGAATACATCGAGTATGAGTGATCATCTTGGTCCACATAAAATACATCATTTGAACGCAGCCTGTCTGCGAGTGGTAAGCCACCAAAAAGTGACGTTTTCTGGAACGGCTTGGATTTTGGATGTTTCAATTCCGGCATGTCATCATCAACCGAATTTTGAATTTCTTGCATCCACTCCATCACTTCATCCGTTATACCACAACCTTTGGCCTGGCCTGATAACAGATTAGAGATTAATATTAGATATCAAACAGAATGTAATTAAATTGAGGTGGAACAATTTGATTTACCTGTCCGATGGTGATGGTATGGATCTAAATTGTAGAAAATAGAAAAAAACGATTTGCAAATGAAAAGTCAATCCTTACACCTTTTTTACCTATAATTGTATTATATATTAGTATTTACCGTGTACATCACGATCACTGTATATCACAGAATGAAGGCTTTGATTTGTACTAGGAAGTGTGTATTTATGGGCTCGTTCAACATAGAACGTTTCTTCTGGAGTAATTATCTTCCCATCAAATACACCATCTCGTAATGAACCAAACGCATGACTCTGTGCCACACCTTTAAAAAATCAAATGACAGTTAGAAAAACCTTTCTATTAAAGACATTGTGACGAACGTACCATCAACATGACCCGAATAAATAGAAAATTCGGTCTCTTGGCCAGCCCCATCTCCAACCAATTGCAAGTTCTGGCTAAATGCACTCGTGTCTCTTTTCAGTCTTAATTTGAAGTCTCGCCGATGTGCTCTAAAACTAATATGGACTTCTGGTTCTGCTTCCGTCCCGCTGCTGATGGCCCAGCGTTTTGACCTTAGGTGCTTTTCGTGTACGTCTCCAGGACTGTAGTCCAGTGTCTCATATTTGCGTATATACTCATTCAGTCTTGATGCTAAAAGAAAAGAAAAGAAAAATTATGACTCACATTCAAGTATTTATTTAAACATTTCTTTGTCAGCATAATGTTGAAAGACCCTTTTTGTCGGTGAAGGTTATAGCTTTAACCGTTTGCAGTTGTTTTTTTGTATATCACGCAACCTTTATGTACTTTACTAATTGGTCATATCTTGTCATAACCGTATAACTAGTAGAAGGAAGAGTAGTAACCCTGCCCTCACCTTGAAAACGTCGTTAAACAAAGGTACACGGTTCAATAACTCCACAAACTACAATTTTAACAAGCTATTCTTTTGATGTACCGGTGAACTTATTGAAGGTTGTCTCGATAGATTACATAAGCTTCCGTTCCACAAATACTCAATTCACCGAATCATATTCTGCCAAACGAATCTAGACTACCGACTTCTCAACGTTATTTGGGTTTATTTTACATTGCAACAGCTACCTAGATAATATTTAAACGAATGTCATAAGGTTTTTGATGTCAATCATGACTTGAGCAACGAGAAATGCATGAGCATTATTTAACAACTACATAAGTAGGTACGCTCGTTAGTTAACCATGTCTAATCGGAATTAAAGTCGCAGCCTTGAGCTCAAAAAGTTTTCCATTATTTCAAAGTACTGGTTTTTTCTTCTCATGAAGAATAAAAATTATGCCTTCCTTCTTTATTACGTCAAAAAGTGCATGTACCGTTATATAACTATAACATAAGATTTTAAAAAACCGACCATCCCATTATTAAGAGATGAGAAATTGACTGATGAGGTTACAGTAATAATACCAAGTAGGCCAGGACATCTGATCAGGACAGGACTATCCTGATGTCATAATAATCACCACAGCTAAATTGATTGACACATTGTTCAAAGAGATGATTCCAAAGCTGGCCTTGAATTGATTGACTTTTAGAAACTACAACCAGTGGACTATTTACTTTTCATACCTATAAATCGCGTTTTAAATGCCAGTCACGACCGACCGACATCCATCAATCATTCATTACATTACAAGTAACGAATCCCACTTTTGCAAAACTCGAAATGCACCAGGTCGAGGTAATGGAATTGCAATTTTAATGTTGGTCTTACGGTGTTTATATTGCAACTGCATTAACACAAGTTTCAAACGGAGACATGCAAACTTTCAATAACAATGCGAAGGAAGACCGACACTAATCCCGTTAACTCGCACCTCTTTTTACATACATCTCTAGAATCTCTACCTACCTACATGGTACGCTAATAAGTGACTCATTCACTCACACTAGTCCGGTTCCTTTGCATATTTGACCTACCTAGATTCAATCACCTCCACCTCTGCAACTCAGTGAATGCAAAACACTTTTAGTAAAGTAACTTTACAAATATTCATATTTATTTTCCTGTATGTATGAGGTTTCATTTCATGGATTACATTATGAAGGTATAATTTTAAAGTAGAATACATTTTCCCAACCGTCTAAATGTGGGTTGAGCGACTGAACGGTGATGAAATTATATTTCGTTAAAAACTGCAAGATACGTTTTATACAGAATACAGAACATGATTTTAAAATTGCATAACACACAGAATATGATGATTTGAAAATTGTACAAAAGGAAGGAATGTTTAAGTTTGGACTTGACTACATACAGTATGCATGATAAGAAGGCAGGAAACTTGAACTGTAAACGAGCATTCTATAACAGGAAGGAAGTAACAGAAACCCCAGTTAGAGACGGTTGTTTAATGGCCAATCTTGCCAATAGGGATTTAACAAACGCAACTTTATTTGCTTTCTCCCTTCATTCTGTCTAGTGTAAATCAAACCAAACAGAACTCTCCCCCTCTGGCCGTGGCCTGGCCCCTCTCTTCTACTTATTTCAAAGATGAAGAAAGAGAAAATTCCCAACCCTCATAACCTTACCCTTCAGAATGAATCTTACAAACCCGTTGCATTTGAATTTTAACGATTTTGCATTCTATCCTAAAAGTTACATAAAACACTGGAAGAGTTAATGAATAAATGATGTCCGTTTCTCGAAAAATGTAGATTACACTTTTACTCCAAAACTGCCAACGCCATTATACCAGACATTCAACAGTCATTCTATGTAAAAACTTTATAGTGAGCTGATATTATGTAATGTAACACGGACACGAAACGGTGACGGATGGAAAAATGACATCAAATTGGCGTTATACAAATCCTCTCCCTTCTTCCCTTTCGTATTAAGCTCTTCGCTCCATTTCACCAAAGAAAGGAGCACCCATATCATTCATATCATAACCTTTTAAATTAACAAGCATCAACTATTTAACCATAACCATCATTCATTGCAGTTAGTACGTATTTTTGGACAAGTAAGACATATTTTGTAAATGTGACAAGCTGACTGGATAACAATACTTGAATTTGATAAATATTCTAGTCATTATATAAACCACTTTGGAAGTATGCATGAAATACAATAGTTCGCACCCCAGAGAAAGAGAATGACTGGCAGAAATAATAGATTTTGCCGAGGGCACGTGTAATGTCAAACTGCATAAAGTTTATACATTAAGAACATTCCGTAAAAGGCATTCATTCCATTATGTACCAGCTATACATCCCTAGCCAGTGTTCCATATTCTCATCCGGAAACAAAAACAAAAGCGTGTTCAACTAAGCGAGCGAAATAGAGATATTTGCGACTCCCATGTCGCAAATATCAACCCAAAGTATACAAACAAACAGCGTACAAAAGTAGACAGACACTGCGAATGGTGGGTGGATTGGTTAGATGCAAAGCTAAGCCTGGGAATTCGACTCGGTTTTTCGGTATTTCAACGAGAAGGCTCCGCAACGTTTGTTCGGGAGTGGGAGTAGGTGGGAGGTTAGACGGGATGGAGTGTGCTTTGCTCTCATTTTAAGACTGGAATATTATAGACACAGCTGAAGAAATGAGGTCAACTTTAGCTGGTCTTGACATGGCATAGCAGCAATAATGCAATGTTTCTTATGTAAAAAGAATCCTTTCCAGTCCAACCAAACCACATCTCTCTTCCTTTTAGTAAAGAAAGGTGCAGAATAATAGACGTTTGCCCTGGCCGAACAATGAAAACACAGAGTGCTAAAGTGCTACATGCTCTTTATATAGTTTAGAGTGTTTGGAGAGAATTTCACTCGGATTTAAGAAATGGTTTGCTATGAAACATTTGAATGCAAATGCAATGATTGAATGCGGCACAAAAAAAAACTTTTTCGATAAAGCAGTATCCGTTAACTTTGAGGATTTACACAAACACCCTGGATTTTGCCTGTATCACGTACTGTACTGGGTTGGGTGGGATCCAATTCAAGTAAATAACTAAAAATTGTGTATCAGAGAGATAAAAAGTAAGCACAAACTCTGGCTAAATCCTACTAAATCCTTACGAACGACAAGACAAGAAGAGAAACGAAACTTGATTACAGCATTTAGTGAGGTCTACGGTACGGACTGGTTAATGAATGATCAGTAATTTCAGAGTAAACTTTTTATACATTGTCAGCAGTTGTCATAATACTTACATATGCGTGCAAAGAAAATGCAAGTTTGTCTGTAATGCATTGTTTAAAGAGATTTAGTCTTCCTATTTCAATTATATTTTGAGGATGAAAATTGCATAGAGGCAACCAGGAAGCGACAGTTTTTGCGACAAAAACACCCAACTTGGTTTTGGTATGTTGGTTGATTGTTTTATCTTATCTACTACAGTACTGTCATTGCCGAATGGTGTAGAAACGAAACGGTATTAACAAAAACCTTTAAACACCAAGACCTTAACTTCATCTCTCTTGGTGAACCATTATTGCTTCAACTTTATTGCTCAACGTCAACTAAATCAAGTTTCTTTTGACTCTGGGATTTTATTACATACGCTACTGAACTAAACTAAACTGCATTGGGTTGCATTATTGGTACCAGTACTTGCTGGGCAATTTGTCTCTTTGCCTTGTCCTTGTTCAAACTAAATCTGTCTTGTTTGTTTCGCTTCTAAAGCATTGATTAAGCGTAGCTAATTTCATAAAAAATAAATAAATAAAAAACACAATAATCCCTGTCTTATAACTTATCGTCAAGTTTGCATTCTTTCTTATTTTTGACATGCCATAAAGTTAGTGATTGATATTGGAACGTATAGAGGTTGAAAGTTTTTGCTTTGCTAAATTGTAGTAAAGTAAATAAATAGACCTTGTAAACTAAATGACTGTAATGACTCACCAACCGCAAGAAAATAGAAAATTAACATTCGCTTCTGGTTCTGCAATACTCTTTTTTGCATAGCATTCAATTCACATGGCAGAATTGCCAATATTTAATGGTGACAAAGGTACTGGATGAATAATAACACTCCGCATGCTGGCTGGCAGCTTTATGAATAAAACGCTCAAAGGCTGTAATTACTTAAGATGTCGAAGTAGTAAGCACGATATTTTTTGTCTCGACAATTTGCAATACTGCAACGTGTGACTTATGAATTTGCTAAATCATCATCTAGGACATTTTGTAAGACTGCTGTACTGTGAGGATTGATGTCTCGGTAAAAAAAATACAAAGGAATTTAGCGACATGAATGAATAAAAAACATCTTGATTAGAAACTACGGCACGGCATGACATGGTCCATCTGTGACAATGTAAAGCTCTGATTAACACACTGATTTGACACGGTTTAATCATATCAGAAAAATTACTGGGATAAAAGTGTAATGCGTAAATAACATTGCTCCTACTAAATCGTGATGTGATTGCTCGACATTGACAGTTAAATTAGGATTGAAATTGGAAAGTTGTGAAATCAATTGCGGAACATTCGTACGTTAAGAAGTCTGTAGAGTTTCATTCAGGTATAGTGTAGAGTGCAACATACCTCAATTAATACATATCAAATAGCTAACTAATGACGAATAAATTGTTTACAGGAAGATAAAAACCTTAATTGCATTCATAAGAGTGGTAATTCTGGTATTTATTAGGTCCATAACCATTTCGTTAATTAGCAGTCTTGTAATGTGAATGAATCCTACTATAGAAAAAATGGGATGGACCAAGATTTCCATTTTAGCCTGCAACAACAATGACGAAAGCAGATGTATTGTCCACAAAAGTTTTACACTTGTAATTCAATTGTTTATTGTGACGCACAATTTGTGACAATTTCACAATATGCACATTTGATATTATCGTCACGAAATTCATTTATGATTTGTTAAAGAAAAGTTTAGTTATTTTGTATTGGGACATAACGAGTAAAAAGTGATCTGCCTTTGACTGTATGCGTATAACATTCTGATTTATGATCTGACTAATTCTAAAGCTAGATTTTTATAGTTTGGGGTTAACGGTATGTTGTATCCTGTTATTTGATCTTCCCACAGGTGACATGTTGTAGAAATAAACTGTGGTTGCAAAATAGACTACCTAAGCTTTGTTTATCATCCTGCATAAAATAAAGCCAGAGGCAGAGGTGACAAAGAATTTATTTCATTGTTACACTGAGCCCCAATATTTTTCTGTTTGTATTCATTGTCATTAATTAGCCCTCTTCCCTCGTGAAATAGAATGCTTTAACTGTACATGTCAATTGTCATCATCAGCGGTAAAAAATAAACTTGAACGAATTGCTGAATGTGTTTTTGAATGCACAATGCACATGAGCAACTGGCGAAATTCTATGTATTCGTAATCTGCAGGACTGGAAGTGCAGAAATAAATGTCCAAAGTTAGTCAATATTTGGTATAAAGAATATACAGTAAATGCCCTTGCAACGAAGGGTGTAATTATTTATTTGAATATTTGGTTATGACATGAAATTAATTTCCGTGGGTGAGGTGGCAGTGGCAATTGACATTAATGAAGGTAGGAAGAGAGAAAATGGAAAAATAGATCGATCACATTGGCATGTTTAATTGAATGAATAAAAGTAAACTCATTGTACCTGAATTACACAAAAATCATACCTGTACAATGTTCAGAGATTCGAATTACACCAAACTCTCATATTGTTCAAAACTTGGAGGTATGGAATGTGTTCAGTCACCTTCATAAAGCCAACAACCGCAAAAATGTGAGTGAGGTGAAGCCAGAAGGTAGCTAAAAGCAATTTTTGTGCAAAAAAAACTTTATATAAAGTCCAACAACGATCCTTCCACTACCTACCTACCATTTATTCCATTACAAAAGGCGTTCACAGATTTTGGGTACACCTTAGCGTTTCAAAATTTACCTTAAATGCGGTGCTTGTGGATATCCTTAGTTTGCTCAACGTGCTCCCCATGCA